>REGO01000468.1:453737-474814 GCA_010120015.1 Rhombomys opimus | reverse complement strand
TCTTGGCCATTCTGATGGGTGTAAGGTGATATCTCAGGGTTGTTTTGATTTGCATTTCCCTGATGGCTAATGAGGATGAGCATTTCTTTAAGTGTTTCTCTGCCATTCGATATTCCTCTGTTGAGAATTCTCTGTTTAGCTCTCTTCCCCATTTTTTAATTGGATTACTTGATTCACTCAATATTACAGCAATATAAAGAGTAGTTCATGCTGTGAAAAATTCCTCTGTGCTTTACATAGTCTCCTCCAAAGTTTTCACTCTCAAATTTGGGGAAATCTATGGTTTTCAGCTATCTTGAGAATTTTACAACCAAAGAAGAAAGTAGGATTATTATAATTTTATAATTCTATATTTAGGAAATTGACATTTCACATGCATAAATCAGCACCCGATATTTCAATTAGCCAGAGATGTCTGTTACAAAGAACAAAGCCAATGCTATTAAGTCACTTTAGCACATTGTTGTCACTGACATCTGTTTTTATTAATTGTCAAAGGGGCAAAAAAGTCTTGAATGAGGAAGATAAGTGAACCCTTCATCAACAAGAAAGGGAGAGCAGAGCTGACTGTATCTTACATATATTTCACAGAGTACATGAAAACCATAAGTCAGAAAATAACACCTAAATTTGGCTGGACTTTGAAAAATCTGTTTTCACATAATAAAAAGATCTTATATTTTTTTCGTAATCCACATCTTCTTTATCAAAAGTGTCCCTTATGTGTAATGATACAGGGAGGCAGAGCACTATGTATTATACTTACCTTTCATGTTGGGTAATAGGTACAAATAGAAGGATGAAAATAAAACTGTGGTGACGGTTCTGCCTGAGCTATCTATACACAGCCATGCCAGCCATTCCTGGTGGCCCTGTATGACCACACTCTAGTGTGTTTTCAATTTAATTTAAGTTATGTAATTAAAAATCGTGTAATTAAATAACATCAATTCCAGTTAAGAAGCTTCCCTTGCTGATAAAGGTTCATTATAGTAATAATTTTAATGATTTTTACACTTTGAGAAAAGTGACAATTAATTTTCAGCTGGTTACTTAGAAGCATTAAACCCTAACATGAAGTGGCTGTCTTAACCCTGAGAGCTCTAGGAATGCCAGTCACCTGGGGAGACTTACATCTCAGTGTGATACAAATATGTTATTTTTGGGGTCTTTCTGACAGAAGTATTTCAGATTTACAGTTGCAAAAAAAAATATACAGGTAATTGATGTTGACAGACACTAATACAAAGATAGTGATACTTTTTTACCAAACGAACACTGAAGACATGCTTGTAATTCATGTTTATTGTTGACATTGGGCTTTGCTTTTACCTTTATGCCATTGTTTTTTTTTTTCTGATAATTAGGTTAATCTTGTAAGTCTATACCTAATAGAGATTTGTCAATCTATCTATCTATCTTTCTATCTTCTATCTATCTATCTATCTATTAATATGATGCAGGTGTATGTAAACCACACATATTCATATATATGGATATATCTATATATCTCTATATATAGGTGTATCATTTAAATAATTTTTTGATTCATATTGACTTACTTTTTTGAGAAAAATAATGATATGCTCGTTTTATGTAATTTTATGGAAAAAAAAAGGAGTGTATAGGCTTTAGTTGTACATATTTTTAAGATTTGCAGAGAGCCTCAAGGTATAAGGGTTGTAGGGTAATGAACAGAAGTCTTTCTTAATAAATGATATAATTACTTTATTGATTAATGAAATCTACAAAATAATTGTCATCCGAACAATTAAAAAACCTTTTTCTGATAGATAGTTAGCATTTAGTAAACGCACAGAAATTACTATTATGGGATTAATTTTTAATGTTGATTTTTAGAACACACAAACTTTCACTATGTATAAACATCCACTTGTACCAAACAGTGGATTTTTGTTGGTATACTTTTTAAAAATTTTACTTACATTTTAAAAAATCTTTTTATCTGATTTCCAGAGTGGTTGTACAAGTTTACATTCCCAACAGCAGTGGAGGAGGGTTCCCCTTTCTCCATAACCTATCCAGCATGTGTTGTCACTTGAGTTTTTCATCTTGGCCATTCTGATGGGTGTAAGGTGAAATCTCAGGGTCGTTTTAATTTGCATTTCCCTAATGGCTAATGACGTTGAGCATTGTTTTTTAAATTAAATTTTATTTTTTTATTATTAGTTACATTTTATTAACTCTGTATCCCAGCTGTATCCTGCTCCTTTATTCCCTCCCAAGCCCACCCACCCTACCTGATCTCCTCCCTGCCCTTTCCAAGTCCACTGCTTGGGGAAGACCTCCTCCCCTTCAATCTGACCCTATTTTATCAGGTATTTTCAGGACTGGCTGCAAAGTCCTCCTCTGTAGCCTAGCAGGACTGCTCCTCCCTTGGGGGGTGGGGAGGTCAAAGAGCCTGCCATTGAGTTCCTGTCAGAAGTAGTCTCTGTTCCCCTTACTATGGGAAACCAATTGGTTACTGAGATACCATGGGCTACATCCGAGCAGAGGTTCTAGGTTATATCCATACGTGTTCCTTGGTGGAGTGTCAGTCTCAGAAAAGACCCTGTACCCAGATATATTTGGTCCTTGTGGAGTTCCTATCCTTTCCATGTCATACTAACTCCTCCTTCTTTCATATGATTCCCTGCACTCTGCCGAGGGTTTGGTTATGAGTCTTAGTATCTGCTTTGAAACACTGCTAGGTAGAGTCTTTCAGATGCCTTTTGCGGTAGATTCCTGTAATACGTCCAATGCACATCCCATTTGTCTTTTTAAGTGAGGATTGATCATCTTACCCTGTGTCTGCTTTCTTGTTTATCTTCTTTAGGTGTATAGATTTCATTATGTTTATCATATCTTGTAGGTCTATATAAGCGAGTATATACCATGTTTGTCTTTCTCCTTCTGGGATACTTCACTCAGAATGATCTTTTCTAGATCCCACCATTTGCCTGCAAATTTCATGATTTTCCTGTTTTTGATTGCTGAGTAGTATTCCAGTGTGTAAAAATACCACAATTTCTGTATCCATTCCTCCATTGATGAACATCTGGCTTGTTTCCAGGTTCTGGCTATTACAAATAAAGCTGCTACAAACATGGTTGAGCAAATTTCCTTGTTGTGTACTTGAGCAACAGTGGTATAGCTGGATCTTGAGGAAGCACTATTCCTAATTGTCTGAGAAAGCACCAGATTGACTTCCAAAGTGGTTGTACCAGTTTACATTCCCACCAGAAATGGAGGGGGGTTCCCCTTTCTCCACAACTTTTCCAGCATGTGTTGTCACTTGAGTTTTTAATCTTGGCCATTCTGATGGGTGTAAGGTGAAATCTCAGGGCCATTTTGACTTGCATTTCACTAATGGCTAATGAGGTTGAGCATTTCTTTAAGTGTTTCTCTGCTATTCGATATTCCTCTATCGAGAATTCTCTGGTGAAGATTCTTTCCCAGTCTGTAGGCTGTCGTTTTGTTTTGATGATGGTGTCCTTTGCTTTACAGAAGCTTTTTAGTTTCATGAGGTCCCATTTATTTATTGTTGCTCTTAGAGCCTGTGCTGTTTGTGTTTTGTTCAGGAAGTTGTCTCCTGTGCCAATGAGTTCTTAGGTCTTCCCCACTTTTTCTTTTAACCGATTTAATGTGACTGGTTTCTGTTGAGGTCTTTGATCCACTTGGACTTTAGTTTTGTGCAGGATAATAAATATGAATCTATTTGCATTTTTCTACTTGTTGATACAGTTAGACCAGCATCATTTGTTGAAGATGCTATCTTTTTTATCTTTTTTCTATTGTATGGTTTTGGCATCTTTGTCAAAGATCAGATTTCCATAAATTTGTGGGTTTATTTCTGGGTCTTCTGTTCAGTTCTATTGATCCACCATTCTGTTTCTATGTCAGTACCATGTAGTTTTTATTACTGTTGCTCTATAGTACAGCTTAAGATCAGGGATGGAGATACCTCTCGAAGATCTTTTATTGTAGAGGATTGTTTTAGCAATTCTGGGTTTCTTGTTATTCCATATGAAGTTGAGAATTTTTCTTTCCAGTTCTGTAAAGAATTCTGGCACTTTCTCAGACAACTAGGAATAGTGGTTCCTCAAGATCCAGTCATACCACTCCTAGGAATATATCCAAAAGAGGCTCAAGTACACATTATGGACATTTGCTCAACCATGTTTGTAGCAGGCTTATTTGTAATAGCCAGAAGCTGGAAATAGGCCAGATGCCCCTCAACTGAAGAATGGATGCAGAAATTGTGCTACATCTACACAGTGGAATATTACTCAGCAATGAAAAATAAGGAAATCATGAGATTTGCAGGTAGATGGTGGGACTTGTAAAGAATCATCCTGAGTGAGCATAAAAACACACATGGTATATACTCACTCATATAGACATACAATATAGGATAAACCTACTAAAATCTGTACACCTAAAGAAACTAATCAAGATTAGATTAAAATGCTCAATCCCCACCCTGAAAGGCAAAGAGGATGGACATCAGAAGAAGAAGAAAACAGGAAACAAGCTAGGAACATGCCACAGAGGTTCTCTGAAAGGCTCTGCCCTGCAGACTATCAAAGCAGACGCTGAGGCTTATGGCCAACTGTTGGGTAGAGTGCATGAAATCTTATGTAAGAAGTGGGAAATAGTAAGATCTGGAATGGACAGGAACCCCACAAGGAGAGCAACAGAACCAAAGAATTTGAACACAGGGATCTTCCCAGAGACTCATACTCCAACCAAGTGTCATGCATGGAGATAACCTAGAACCCCTGCACTGATGTAGCCCATGGCAGTTTAGTGTCCAAGTGGGTTACATAGTAATGGGAAGAGGGACTGCCTCTGACATAATCTGATTAGTCTGCTCTTTGATCACCTCCCCCTGAGGGGGGAGCAGCCTTAGCAGGCCACAGAATATGACAATGCAACCACTCCTGATGAGATCTGATAGACTAAGATCAGAAGGAAGAAGAGGACCTCCCCTTTCAGTGGACTTGGGGAATAGAATGTGTGAAGAAGGGTGAGGGAAGGTAGGATCAGGAGTGGAGGAGGGAGGAGCTAATGGGGGGTACAACGTGAATAAAGTGTAATTAATAAAAGTAAAAAAAAATAAAAATATCTTTTTATCCTTACTTCACCGCAACTCCTTCCAACACCACAACACCAGGTAGGAGAGAGAAAGGGTTAGTGGGAGAGGGGACACAGTTCTCTCAGCTGCTTGAGGATGTTGAGGGTCATCAGGTTCCTTGGAGTAAACCATGTCTTGTTTTAGGAGATCTCCAAGTTCTTGTTTCACAACAACAACCAGGAGCAGCATGGGGGAAACAGGAGCATCATTGTTCTTTCTCAAATCTCCTCAACCTTTGGGCTCTGGCATTTATTCTCTCTCCAGAGTCCTCAGAATTAAACTATCTGTAGCTGGCAAAGAGACCTCTCAGAGCCAGCATGAGGCAGAGAGTCTGCTGCTGGACTATCCGGATCAGTCCCACATCCCACATCTGGGAATAAACACAAACATGTTTACATCCACAACATATTCACTTATACTTGTTTCTCTGTGGAGATTCTTCATATATTTGAGAGGAGAGAGAGACATGTGAAATGCGACTTTCTTCAGCTGGTAATATGATTCTAGGAAATCTGCCTACACAGTTCTTACAAAGTTCTTCACAACTATTGGAGAGATACATTGAAGAATGTGCAGAAACACGTTTTAGAATAAAGTTTGGCAAAGTCTTTGATCTTTTAAAATTTTAGATCGTCTATAATACAGGAATAACCCATTATGTATTTTTAAAGAACAATGTATCTGACCTCCCCTCCATGAGCTTCTAGAAGCTTTAATCTATCTGTCAGGGAAGCTAAGTTTACCAGAGACTATGTTTTCATGTTTAAAAACATAAGACAAGTAAAAGGGGGGGGGGCAATCATTTACCTATATTAAGACATAAGGAAAATAAAACAAAGCAAAGTTGAAGCACCCACTCTTCCTTTCCTGGTAGATCATTTGCATAATGATTTGGGAGGTTTGTTCTGTTTAATATAGGGAATAATTTTAAGTAAATGAAATGCATTCAAATGATTAGTGTGTTGTTTTCAAGGAATTCCTTTTGGTCCAGTAACCGAAGTTTCATCTTCATAAAGAATCTCCGAACTCATGATTGAAAAGGTGTTTGGAAACTATCTCCATTGTTTATTTGTAACAATTTTAATTATTCCCAATGTTAGGAGCAGCATAATTCCTTAATGAACAGCAGAGGTTGCTTGCTTCATTTGACTTTTGACAGACAGAAGTATTATAGCAACCTCATTAGACTTTTTTGCTAAGGAAGCCTGCCAGCTGTAGTCCCAGTACAATTACTGCTTTTGCAAAGTAGACTAAATCTGTCAGCAAGAGATACACGAACTACTGTATAACAACAAAGCTGTAAGGAAGGTGACCTAGATGCTATACCACAACTGTTTCCGCTGGCAGAGGCAGCTAGCCAAACCTGCTGATTAGCACTGTCTTGTTAGCCAACACAATTACAGTGGGCTTTTCATTTATTTCAGGTTTTTTTTTTTTTTTTCATTACATGAGGAGAGATTTTTAAAGGCTTAAAAAAGATTTTCATAGAATTGGAACCAAATGAAAAACTCCAAAAGAATTATTATCGAACAGGAGTTTCACATCCTTATAAACCAGAAACAGAAAGGAAATAGTTTGCACTGAATGGTAACCACACTCAGTCTTTCAGTACTGTCATCTATGAGGGTAGAAAAGCTTGTCGTAGGTAGTAAAGAAAAAGAATTAGAATTCATAAACTTTATTTTTCTAGATCCTATTCCATAAGACTAATTAGTCTTAAGTGCATTATAAAATGAGCCTTAATTAAACACACATTTTCCTCAGGTCTCGCGTTGGTGTGAATATGTACGCTGTATCTTAGCATCAGATTGGATACGCTGGCGCATGAAACATGTTGTACTCATTACCGAAGTAACAGAATATCACCTTTATTTAAACGATGCAATTAATAAACTGCATCGGCAAGAGGACTACCTAGCTTCTGTGAATTCAGTCTTGGACAGATGCCACATTCTTGTTTATCCTCATAGCCTAAGATCATTATTTCAGAATATCTTAAATGAACCTGATCTTGCCAGTAAAACTTCCCACTCCTTGACTTTCTTTGAAAATGTCTGTATTTTGAAACAAGTATGCACCACTGGTTGAGACCATTTTGAGGGAAAGGAAAAGAAAGGCAATAATCTAAGATGTCACTCCCTTATAGTAGCAGAATGTGTCTGGGTGGAGGTTTATTGAAATACAAATCGCAGGTGAGTTCCACGGACTTACCATTCTCCAGCTACGAGAAAGATTATGGCGGTAGAGAAAAAGGAAAGAATTTTGAAGTATGAATTTTTCATTTATAAATTCTCTCACAAATACTCTGGGTTCACTGATTTTGTGCTATGGAAGGAACAGCTGAGCTCCATCACATAACCTAATAATACCACACAACAGTGGTACTGTGAACTAAATTCTTTTTTTTTTTAAACTGTGGATAACAAATTCATGTGGGCCACTTAATTGAAGGTGGGTTCACAAAAATGTTTGTCAACAGCAAAAAAGTGATGGATATGTAACAACCAAAACTTAGTTCAGGTCAGTGTGCAATGAACCTACTCTGCTTCTGACAGCTCTCACTACATCAGATGACTTCAATGCTCCCTTAGTTATAAACAGGCTAAATGCATTCCTCACTACACACACTGACACATCACCCAGCACTAACAGCCATTGCCAGGAATGCTTCAGCTGTGCTTCGAGACTATTGTTTGTTATGAATTGCCATCCTTTATTGATATACAACATTTTCTGCTCTTATAGAGATATGATGGTTTAATCACAGAGGCATAGGTTTTTAACATGTTCTTAATATCATTCATTAGCACTTGTGTTTGAATTTATATGCCTTGATCTTGTATTTTGTTAGAATGTTTAAATATAAAATATTCTGTTTGGCATTTCAGTTGATTTAAATTCATAAAAAAGTTAAATGAATTTTGTCTTGGGATAAGGAAAAAATATGTAAAAATTTTTGAAATCGCTGTAAACATATACCTGCTGTTTGCTTTCATGTCTATATGAAAAACAACACCGACAAATTGTAAAATCAAAATATCAGTCCACTCTGAAAACTATTGAAGATGTTTTCATCCTGCGGTATTAAATATTTGAACATGGTTTAATTATTTAATTATTAATGTAACATTAAACAAGCACACATGCCTTAGTATATAAAGTTGCTCTTTATCATCTTATAAAATTATGCACATAACAAGGAATTATTTTAAAACAATTTTTATTATGAATTATTTTGTAAAAGAAGTTTTTTTTTTCTTCCTGTATTTTCCTTTCATTTAGTATAATTTTGGAATAGGCATGTTTTCTTCAGTGAAGGACAGCATCATCCTGTATAGTGAGTCGTCTGAGTGAGAAACACCATACTAAACTCAGGCATTTGTACACTCAGTCTCCAGTTGGTAGCTCTGTTTGGGAATGGGTTGGAGAATAAAAGCATCCCCTCATTGCCAGGGCTGTATCTGCTTCATTCTTGCATTTGAGGATATTTGCTCTTAGCTTCTCGCTGCTGGTATTATCTCTATCTCTTGTTGCCATGAGCAGGCATGGCAATATTATGTAGAATTATTATTGTTATTTCTACATAAGCAGAAATAATCTTTTTCTTCAATATGTTGCCTTGATTATAATTGTTTATCACAGAAGCAGGAAAGTAACTAAGACACTTTGACCATAAATCAATTGGAAATATAATTGTTCTCTCTTTCTCTTCTCTCTCTTTTCCTTTCCCCTCTTTTCTTGTACATCTTTTCCACTCCTAGGAACGTCATTGTTTGTATGAAGTAACAGCACATTTTAAATAATTCACCAACTGCTTAAAGTTTTAGGAGCTAAGATATAATTATATATTATAATGTTCTGGAAGGCCATAGTTTTAAAGGTGTTTTAAAAATAAAAATAAGATTAGGACTACCTTTATATTTTGCGTATATGTTTTACTTCAGTTCAGAATTAGCCTTTGTTTTCCATGTACAACCCAGAAGTCAAAACATATCCTCACCAAAAATAAAATATTTAGTGAACTAAATCAGAAAAATGTAATAAAACCATTCTACAGAAGTGAAGACATGTTGATTTTTTTGAGTAAGAAAGGAAAGAAATTGTGCTTCTTCTCAGACATGCAAATATTAAATAAAATATGTCTGTGAAGAGTGGCAAACAAGAAGATATTTGGTAATCGACCTTATTCATATAATGATCATGTAGAGAACTCTTTCTTCCATATTTTAGATGCACATATTGTCTCAATAAATGGAACACCAGCAATGCACATTTTACCGGTTCTATACACAATGACCTTTTTTTTTTTCACCAAAATTTGGTTTATGTTTTTTATTTTTATCAGTTACATTTTATTAATTCTGTATCCCAGCCGTGCCCCGAACCCTCATTCCCTCCCAATCCCTCCCTCCCTCCCTCATCACCACTGTGCCCCTTTCCAAGTCCACTGATAGGGGGGGACCTCCCCCCATTCATCTGATCCTGTTTTATCAGGTATCTTCATTGAGTTCCTGTTAGAAATAGTCCTTGTTCCCCTCACTTTGGGAAACCAATTGGTTACTGAGCTACCACAGGCTACATCTGAGCGGAGGTTCTAGGTTATATCCATATATGGTCCTTGGTTGAATGTCAGTTTCAGAAAAGACCCTGTGCCCAGATATATTTGGTCTTTGTGGAGCTCCTATCCTTTCCCCATCAGACTAACTCCCCTTCTTTCTTATGATTCCCTGTACTCTGCCAAAGGTTTGGTCATGAGTCTTTGCTTTGAAAACACTGCTAGTTAGAGGCTTTCAGATGCGCTCAGTAGACTCCTGTCATGCGTTCAATGCACATCCCATCTGACTTTCTAAACAAGGATTGATCATCTTACCCCATGTCCACTCTCTTGATTATCTTTTTTAGGTGTATAGATTTCATTATGTTTATCATATCTTATAGGTCTATATAAGTGAGAAAATCATAGAAGAAACTTTCCCAACTTAAAGAAAGAGATGTCCATAAATATACAAGAGGCCTACAGAACTCCAAATAGACTAGACCAGAAAAGAAACACATCAAGTCACATCATAGTCAAAACACTAAATCTACAGAACAAAGAAAGGATATTAAAAGCAGCAAGGGAAAAAGGCCAAGTAACATATGAAGATAGACCTATCAGAATCACACTGGACTTCTCATCAGAAACTATGAAAGCCAGAAGGGCCTGGGCAAGTATCATGGAGACTCTAAGAGATCACAAATGTCAACCCAGATTACTATACCCTGCAAAGCTTTCAATCAACATAGATGGAGAAAACAAAATATTCCATGACAAAACTAAATTTACGCAATATCTACACAGCAATCCAACCCTACGGAAGATACTAGAAGGAAAACTCCAATCCAACGAAAACAAATTCACCCAAGAAAACAGGGCATACAGATAATATCCCAACAAAAATGAAAAGAAAACAAGCAATGAAAAGGGTTAGATCACCGACTCCATTACAAAAGGAACTAACATGCATTGGTCACTATTATCTATCAATATCAATGGACTCAACTCACCAATAAAAAGACACAGGCTAACAGAATGGTTACGGAAACAGGATCCAACATTCTGTTGCATCCAAGAAACACACCTATGCAACAAAGATAAACACTACCTCAGAGTAAAGGGCACAATGACCTTATAAAAACGGCCTTATAAATTATACATTTCGAATAATCCAGAAAATTTACAGATTATATCAATATATAGTGCTTTACTATTTAATGAGGATCTCTTGCTGTATGTCTTCTTTGCTGTTATCTTTAGTAAGAAAGTAAAACAAGACAAAGTGCCTGTGCTTAAAAGATGATGTTTGCTGTGAATGAAGAGCTTGTGTGTAGTCTTGAAATCCGATGACAGAAGAGCTGGAAGGTGCATTGAAATTTAAAAACAAGAAATGTGAAAAAGAAATATTAGTAACTACAAAAGGTAAACAGAAAAAAATAATAGATAAAAATGTTGGCTCTAAAAGGTAGAAAAAATAGACAACTAGGAAAGCATTGTTGTAAAGATTAAAATAGTTAGGGTCACTGTCCTCCCTGAAGGGTGACCAAGAATCTTCAACCACAGTACATGGCAGAACCTCACGCACCTATTTCAGATTGAACTGGAATATCCCAATGTTTTTATGCGTAAATTTATTACCTGTATTGATGCCTGATACCTAAATATGTTTATATTTGAGCATAATCTTTAAGAACTGGAAAAAGTTTTAGGTAAGGTTTGAATGAATCAGGCAGTGTTATTGTAAGGAATATAGCACATAAGGTTTTTCAGGGATGTATTAACAGAGAAAAGACCACATGAACACTCTAGACACCCATCTGCAAAGTGAGATGCCTACAGATACAAGTTAGCTACTCCTGGTCCTGATCCTGTACTTTTAGTGCCCAGTGTCATAAAATAAACCGTTTTCCATTTTAAGTCATGCAGTGCATGATGGTTAAATTTGTTAGGCCTGGCTAACACAGGATAAATAATGACATGGGGATAATACAGACCTCTGTGTAGCTTCCTTGCATTCCCTTCAGTCCACATAGCAACTCTATCTATTGGGTATTCTTATAATTTTGCAATGATCAAATATCAGAAAGAATTAAGATAATTTATTTTGGATCAAGGATTAAAAGGAGTCAGTTCACCCTGAGCGGAAAGATTTGAGAAGCAAAGCAGATGCCAACTGTTACCCAGAAAGCAAAGAACTTATTATGAGTTCATGGAATGGTGGCTACCAACTCCAGATAGATTTTTAACACCTACAATTTCCATAACATTTTCTTCACAGGCACAGTGACATCTGTTTCTATCTAAGCAAGTTAGTGATGAAGATTAGCAATATCTACAACACATTTGCTTTATTTTCTTAACCTAAGACATAATATAGGATATTGAGAGTGTGTTTTAAAATAATGAAATTTTCCTGTGCTCTTATTTAGTATAACAATGCCTATATTCCTTTTAAACCATAAATGACAAAGAAACATGATTTTGGAAAGTTTCATATGATGTAATTATTTTCTGCTTATGTTTTACCAAAGGCTCTTCATTTTATTCCAGTGAGTTAACTTCCTAAAACTTTCTTTACCCCTCTGTTCTATTTAAGCTTTGTAATTTATTTTATTCTATAAAGAAGAAACCTTTTGAAGGGCATGAATCATATCTCACTAATCTCCAAATCCTCTGTACTTAGAAATATACCTGTAATGAACTTTGTGGGCAGCTGTATATTGAATCAATGGAAGGAAGAAGTCTGCAGGTTATAGAATATTTTTGTTGTGATTATCCTGTGGCTCACTAAGAGAAACTATGGCTAACATTTGCAAAAACAAAAACAAAAACAAAAACAAAAACAAACAAAAAAAAAAACAAAAACAAAAACCCCAGCAAAATAAAACAATCAAATGGATGCATGTGCATTACCATTGATTTGACAATGCAGCATACACACAGAGACACAAATGAATGCAATGATATATTGAGCATACATGCTAGGAGAGATATGTACAAAGAACCTGATCAGCCTATAACCAAAGCTATTCTTCATGCTCATGCTTTCTGCTGGCGAAATTCAAAGGCTTCCATTCATTTGTTGCATAACCAACATTTTTTTCCATCTAAACTTTTTGGTACTGACACTCTACTTGTGGTAAAGCATGAAAACTTAGCTTCCCTCACCAAAAAAGTCTTTCGTCTTGATTACTAAGCGTGATTCAGTATCTTGCTATAAGAAAAAAACACCGAAAAAAGGTTCTTTTTTTTCTTTTCTTTAATATTAACTAGAGTTTATTAACTTTGTATCCCAGCTGTACCCCACTCCCTTATTCCCTCCCAATCCCACCCTCCCTCCCTCATCTCCCCCCTGCCCCTTTCCAAGTCCACTGATTGGGGAGTACCTCCTTCCCTTTCATCTGACCCTGGTTTATCAGGTATCTTCAGGACTGGCTGCAAAGTCCTCCTCTGTAGCCTGGTAAAAAGGAAGAGGACCAGGGTAAAATGATCAATCCTCACTTAGAAAGACAAATAGGATGGACATTGGATGTAGGAGAAAACAAGCAACAGCACAGGAGCCTAGCGCAGAGGGCCTCTGAAAGACTCTACCCAGCATTCTATCACAGCAGATACTGAGATCATTGTTTTGACAGTTTACATTAAATGTATTTTGAAATTTGTTCCTTGTGGCAATTTTCATTCCTTGTTGCATTATTCTTTTTTTTAACTTTTCTTAATCACACTTTATTCACTTTGTAACCCCCCATAAACCTCTTCCTCCTCCCCTCCTAATCCCACCTTCCCTCCCCCTTCTTCACACATGCTCTTCCCCAAGTCCACTGATAGGGGAGGTCCTCCTCTCCTTCCTTCTGATCCTAGTCGATCAGATCTCATCAGGAGTGGCTGCATTGTCATCTTCTGTGGCCTGGTAAGGCTGCTTCCCCTGCAGGGGGAGGTGATCAAAGAGCAGGCCAATCAGTTTATGTCAGAGGCAGTCCCTCTTCCCATTACTATAGAACCAACTTGGACACTGAATTGCCATGGGCTACATCTGTGCAGGGGTTCTAGGTTATCTCCATGCATGGTACTTGGTTGGAGTATGAGTCTCTGGAAAGATCTCTGTGTTCAAATTTTCTGGTTCTGTTGCTCTCCTTGTGGAGCTCTTGTCCTCTCCAGATCTTACTATTTCCTATTTCTTTATAAGATTCCATGCACTCTGCCCAACAGTTGGCCATAAGTCTCAGCATCTGCATTGATAGTCTCCAGGGCAGAGCCTTTCAGAGGCCCTCTGTGGCAGGTTCCTAACTTGTTTCCTGTTTTCTTCTTCTTTTGATGTCCATCTTCTTTGCCTTTTGGGATGGAGATTGAGAATTTTAGTCACAGTCCTCCCTCTTGATTGATTTCTTTAGGTGTACAGATTTTAGTAGGTTGATCCTATATTATATGTCTATATGAGTGAGTATATACCGTGTGTATCTTTCTCCTTCTGAGATAGCTCACTCAGGATGATCTTTTCCAGTTCCCACTATTTACCTGCATTATTCTGAGAAAGAAAAGTTTCTTAATTCTGTAGTGACAAAGAAAGGTACTAGGGAGCAACAGAACCAAAAAATCTGGCCACAGGGGTCTTTTCTGAGACTGATTCTCCAAACAAGGACCATGCATGGCAATAACCTAGAACCCTTGCTCACATGTAGCCCATGGCAGCTCCATTACCATGTGGGTTCCCTAGTAATGGGAACAGAGACTGTCTCTGACATGAAATCAGTGGCTGGCTCTTTGATCACCTCCCCCTGATGGGAGAGCAGCCTTACCAGGCCACAGAGGAAGACAGTGCAGCCAGTCTTGATGAGACCTGACTGGCTAGGGTCAGATGGAAGGGGAGGAGGCCCTCACTTATCAGTGGACTTGGGGAGGGTCATGGGAGGAGATGAGGGAGGGAGGATGGAATTGGGAGGGGACTACAGCTGGGATACAAAGTGAATAAAATGTGATTAATTAAAAAATGCTTGTGCATATAAAAAAGAAATATCTCAAATATTTCATATTGGTGGTTTCTATTTTTGGTGACTAAGAAGAGAGAAATAATTTGTGACATTAAGATTAGTAAATAACAATATGTAAGCTTATTTTTGAATTACATATATAATATTATATAAAATAATGTCATATTTTACTATATATTCTCTATGATTATGGATAATATATACTGGTATATTATTTTAATGAATTATTACATATTTTCATCTCATATTTTTATATTTTTTTATCTTTTTAAAAATGCTCAGAATGTATTTGCTTACCATAGAGAAAGAATTCTGTAAATATCACTTTGAAATATATACAAAAACTCTACCCAAACCATTATTTATAGAAAAAAAGTTTTGGGGCCTATTACTCCCTTGACATTCATAAAAGAGCAAACATTAGCTATTGTTGTCGTTAACTTCAGTGCAGCTAACAGTGTTACAGTCTTCTGTATCTCCTCAATAAATGTCTTTCAATGCTACTGCCAACTTTCTTTGAACTTATTTTTGAAACTTATTATAGCAGACAAAAAAATGCATACCCTACAATTTATACTTACATGAGCAAAACATTATATTCCACAGCATAATATTGAAAAGGCTAAGAAAATTTCATTTCAGTTAAATAAATTTACCATTAACCACATGCTTTCAATTTGTTTATACTGCATGAAAAGATAGATTCATGTCCCTAGAAAACGAATTAAGGTGATATATTTACCAGTAAAGGGATACTTCTTCATTAACAGCGGTTATATCATTGTGAATTGATAAATATAGCAAGGATGATTTTAAAATATACATTTTCCATATATTTCACTGATGTGATTTACTGCAGACATAATCTTCTAATAACTTTTATCATTCAAACATTAAGAAGCAATTTAGAAGAAATTTTGTGGATGTGCAAGAATGGATGAAAGACATTAAGAAAACCCAGTACTCTGAAACTATTACAGAAAAAAGTAAGAGTTTTTGAAGAAACAAGAATAGCAAAATGTTTTCTCAGTAGAATTTACTTGCTTCGGTAATAGTTTCAAAGGTCTGCAAATGTGACCTCATAATATGCAAAAAATATATATTTAGCAAAGTAAACAATGAATCAAGTCAAGAGATAGTCAACAGAATGGGAGAACATCTTTGATAGCTATGAAACCAACACAGGATTGATATCTAAAATAGATGAACAACAACAGAATTAGCCACAAGATATCAAACAATCCAACATGCAGTGTGACAATGGAATGAGAAGAGAGTTCTCAAATAATGAGAATTAGAAATAGCCTATAAAGTCAGAAGCAGGCAGATTTCTGTGAGTTTGAGGCAAGCCTGATCTACAAAGACAGTCCAGGACAGCTAAAGCTACACACAAAAAAAAACCTGTGTCTTCAACACCACTCTCCCCGCTCTCCCCCCCCCCAAAAAAAAAAGAAAAACAGAAAAGAAAAATGCCTATAAACACATAAAAATACTCAAGCTATCTAGCCACCAGAAATAAAAAGGATGTAAATATGTGAGTTCATTTTGTATTGAAATTCAGTCTCATCTGAAGCACAATGGTGGTCATGAAAGTAAGAACATGCTGAAAGGTGTGAGGATAAGGACAATGTATGCATTGCTGGCTGGAATGCCTGTCCTTTATAGAAATAAATTCCAAATCCTGCTAAAAGAACATAGCAATAAAATGACTCTTTATAATGTACTACTATAGTCACAGATAAGTGCCTTGGCTATCAGCAGAGAAGGTTCCTACTGAAGAAGGTGGGAATCATACATAGTCCCATAGACAGGCAATATGCAATGAGTGAGGAACCTTTGCACTAAACAAGCTGTCTCACAAACATTTCCACCTATGTCCCACAGAACCCTTCAGAAGAGGACACAGGACGCATGTTAGAGAGTCAGAGGTAACGAAGGACAAAAGGAAACAAGTTCTTTTAAACACAACAGGATCAAAGCAAATATGAACTCAACAGACCCTGGGGCAGCATGCAGAAGAGCCTTCACAAGTCTGCGCAAGATGTGATCCTGCACCTGAAAACAGAAGTGGACACATGCCCCCATCCCTAACCCAGAAGGTACTTTCAGTTGATAACTACATGACAATACAAATTTAGTTTTCTCATAAGGAATCTCACTGGGATACAAACCATTCTTAAGGGTAGGCCACATTCCCGATATTCAATGGCCAACAGAAAATAAACACAAAGATATCTTTGGAGATTTTTTCTTCTCTTTTCTCTCTTTTTAATTGTGTCTTATTTATTTGTGTATTTTTTTTTTTCACTATGGGTCCTTTATAAAGATTGAAGTTTCTGCTTTGGTGTTTTTACGGGATTCCTGAGTGTTTGAATGAGTGGGCCTCTGCATCTGTATCTGTTTGTTGGTTTCTTTTTGTGCTTCTTCATGCACTCTTTTTCTTCTGTTTGTTATGTTTGGCCCAATTTGATATGTTTGGTTTTATATTATTATATTGTATTACATTATAATTTTATTTATTTATTATTCATTTTATTTATTTTTATTTTTTATTTTTTTATTTTTTATTATTAGTTACATTTTATTAACTCTGTATCCCAGCTGTAATGCCTCTCTTATTCCCTCTCAAACCCTCCCTCCCTCCCTCATCTCCTCCCTGCCTTTTTCCAAGTCTACTGATTGGGGAGGACCTCCTCCCCTTTCATCTGACCCTGTTTTATCAGGTATCTTCAGGACTGGCTGCAAAGTCCTCCTCTGTTGCCTAGCATGACTGCTCCTCCCTTGGGGAGTGGGGATGTCAAAGAGCCTGCCATTGAGTTCCTGTCAGAAATAGTCCCTGTTCCCCTTGCTATGGGAAACCAATTGGTTACTGAGCTACCACAGACTTCATCTGAACAGAGGTTCTTGGTTATATCCATACCTGTTCCTTGGTGGAGTGTCAGTCTCAGCAAAGACCCCTGTGCCCAGATATATTTGGTCCTTGTGGAGCTCCTATCCTTTCCACGTCACACTAACTCCCCCTTCTTTCATATGATTCCCTGCACTCTGCAGAAGGTTTGGTTATGTGTCTTAGTATCTGCTTTGAAACACTGCTAGGTAGTCTTTCAGAGGCCATCCGCAGTAGGCTCCTGTCCTGTTACTTGTTTTCTCCTATGCCCAATGCACCTCCCATTTGTCTTTCTAAGTGAGGATTGCTCATCGTACCATGGGTCCTCTTTCTTGTTTATCTTCTTTAGGTGTATAGATTTCGTTATGTACTATATGAGTGAGACAGAGAAACACTTAAAGAGATGCTCAACATCCTAAGGCATCAGGGAGATGCAAATCAAAATGACCCTGAGATTTCACCTTACACCCATCAGAATGGCTAAGATGAATAACTCAAGGGACAACACATGCTGGAGAGGTTGTGGAGAAAGAGGAACCCTCCTTCTTGCTGGTGGGAATGTAAACTGGTACAACCACTTTGGAAGTCAATCTGGCACTTTCTCAGACAATTATGAATAATGCTTCCTCAAGATCCAGCTATACCACTCCTGGGCATTTACCCAAAATTTGCTCAAGTACACAAGGACATTTGCTCAACCATGTTTGTAGCAGCTTTATTTCTAATAGGCAGAACCTGGAAACAACCCAGATGTCCATCAACAGAGGAATGGATGCAGAAATTGTGGTATTTTTATACAATGGAACACTACTCAGTAATCAAAAAGGAGGAAATCATGAAATTTGCAGGCAAATGGTGGGATCTAGAAAAGACCATTCTGAGTGAGGTATCGCAGAAGGAGAAAGATACATTATAATTTTAGATGAATGTTTGTTTTCTAATGAGATATAAAATGCAGTAGATCCAGATAGGAGAAGTGGATAGGAACAGGAAGGAGTGGAGGTTACCCATTAACAGTAACCACAAAATAAGGAAAGTTTCTGTATGTATTTGCTCCACCAGGGCACTGCTGACATCCTCAAGGAATGGCTGTGTTCAAGTACAGTGTTTCAACATCATAAGTTATGCATGTATATATCTAAGTTTAATTTACATGCTACCTATACATTTTTTCAACTGATGATTGTGTGATCAGTTACACTGTTTACTGACCCTTGTATTTAATTCCCAATATTCAAAAAAAGGGCATAATTTGAGAACTAGCGTTTTCCTGAATCAGGAGGACTTCAATGTAAAAGTTAGTTTATAAGTTATATCACTTCTAATGCTACGATATTTATTATTACAAAGAATACTAAAATTAAATTCTAAACGGTTACAAATAATCATATGTTCTTTAATGGATAACACTAGATAAATTGTTACACTATCACTGCTAATTTTAAAAGACTAACTTCTTTGAAATGCCATCTAATTCATATTTATAGAGGAAAATATATTATGTCTTCCTACATTTAATATGATCAATTGCATTGCTGAAGCCTTATTGATATATGGCAAGTTCAGACACTGTTTGTAAAACTTTCACAAAATCTTTTTGCTTCTTTAAATTTTAAGCATTATGAAAATAATTTTAAGGGTCACAAAACACTATTATAAAAACTATAGTACTAAAATTGTGATGAAAAATATCAATATCTTAAAGTAATCATAATAATATAAATAAGTACTTGATTAGCCCTTTTTGTTAGGTAAAGTTTCAATTCTTGGAATTAGAATATTTTTTAATCTATAGTTACTTATTCTCTCTTAAAGTTTATAGTAGTCATTTTTATGAGTTCATGAGAAAAAGATTTCTTGTCTTAGAGGCTTATTGCCTCCTTTTGCTAACCTAGGCCTAGTTGTGAAACTTCTAACCTCCATACAATTTAGGCCTACAATGTTTTAGCCTTTGAGACTTACTGCTTAATAAACTCACACTCTCTTGTTCTTACTAAGCTCTGGAATGGCTGGTTCAACACAGCTGTTTTAGCTCAAACTCCTCTCCCAGCTGACTTATGCAATATGGCTTTTCTCTTGGCCTCTGAATTCTGCTTGGCTTCAAACTAACCAACATTCTGCTCTAATCTTCTGACTCCTCATTCACCTGCTCATTCAGTCTTCACTTAGTGAAGACTCTGCAACCTTTCTCTCTTATTACTGGCCTGATAAAACTGGATCTGTTACTCTCTGCCTTGTCTCTTAAGTAGCTTCCCTTTCCCTTCTCTTCTCTTGAGAGTCAGGTGTATCCTGTCAAACCTTTCTCTGATTCATCACTTTATCTGCCACTCAAATAGACAACACTTTCAAATGTGGGTGCTTCATTATACGAACTATCTTTATTTTCACTGTTTGGAATAAAAGGCATGTACTACCATGCCTGGACCTAAGCTCTTCTTTCTCTTTTAAAAATTAATGAGTAGGAATTGTGAATGCCTTAGTTTATCTCATATAATAAAATATAACTTCCTTAAAAGTATGATAATTTCTGCCACAATTTCTTATTGCTTATTATGTATTGTAATCACTAAGTAAATTTAACTTTTTTATTTATTAACATTTAGTTGAGAAGAATTACTTGGTTAAAAAAATTATTGACACTTTAAATTATATAGACATATATGTGTGTTAAATATATATTATATATACATGTATATATATATCATCTATAAGCTATTTCTGTGCCTTCTTGACATTATTTGTTCTTGAAAAGGGTATAAATGATGCAAACAGGAAGAACAACTGCTTTGATGACTCAGACCATTACCTCATTGATGAGAGTGTCACCACGGTCAGGACAATTCAGTTGCAGAGGTCTGTTTTCTCACATAATACCTTTTATATTGTCAAGAGTCTACAATACATTTTGGATAGAGTCCCATAAATGAAGAATACAGTATCCAGACCAGAAAGATAAATAAATGAGGTATTCAATTTATTTCTAATAAATTTCACTCATCATCTGCCAGGGGATATAATTTAAAATTAGTTCTTTTGATGTAACTCCCCTTGATTGCTCCTTGCTCCTAAATGCAACTCCTCTTCTGTACTCTGGTAAATAATACCAATAAGCTCCTGATCTGCCAAGGTGAGAGTCAACTGAATCCTTATTTTGGTCGGTTTTCATTGATTCCTTATTGGTGGTGAGTATCCTTTTGATCTTGTCTCCAAGGTAAAAAAATTCACACAAAGCAATGTATCACAGTATGTAAATAAAATATGAAAGAAAGCTCCTGTTATTTTTCAGTTTGGTTTCATTAATTGTAGATCATATTTTGATAATCTTTCCTATGTACTTTTTCAAGGTATCACTTGTTTTTGTTTTAGTAAAGACTTTAGCTACATCATTATGTTATTTATTGGAGATATCTCAGTATTCATTTCAGCCGTACAGTGCTGTAAATGTTCTTATGTCCTTTTCTCTCTCTCCCTTTCTTTCTTTCTTTCTTTCTTTCTTTCTTTCTTTCTTTCTTTCTTTCTTTCTTTCTT
>REGO01000468.1:394630-439275 GCA_010120015.1 Rhombomys opimus | reverse complement strand
AGACTGGGTGACCCGCGATCAGACCCACAACCTTGCTTCCCCGTGGGGTCCCCCCGCGACTGGGACTCCCAGCCTCAGGCACCCTTGTGCCCACGGATCAGCCTGGGGAACTGATGGGGACACGCAGGCTGACGGCTCCAGCCCAGGACCCAAAGTCCGCGTCACCCAGGAACTCTTCCAGGTTCTGGCTGGGCAGCCGAGAGTGGACCTGACCGATTCCCAGGCCGTGGGAGCCTCCCCTCACCTGGGAAACACGACCGCTGTGGTTTCGGGGCCCAGAGTTCAGTCTCCTGGTCGCTGCACGGAGAGTGCTGTCCTGCTTCTTATACAAGGTGCTCTCCCGGCGCCGCCATCTTGGCTCCTTGAAAACCTTTTTAACTACTTTTCTGGAATAGTATTGAACTACTGTAATGTGGTATAGCTCTTAAGCCTATAAACTTCGTCTGTCTTCGTCAATTTTCATTTCTATGAAGAGACACCATGACTATGGCAACTCTTAGAAAGGAAAACGTTTGACTGAGGCCGTATTACGGTCTAAAGTGTCAGCATCAAATTTCCAGTCCATTATCATCAGTGAGGAAAGAATGGCGGCATGCGGACAGACACGGTGCTGGAGAGTGCGATGAGGGCTCGACATTTGCAGACACAGGAAGCAAGAAGAATGAGGGCCACTGGCCTGGCCTGGGCTTCTGAAACTCCCAAATCCAATCCTAGTGAAACAATTCCTCCAAAAAGCCACAGCACACCAACAGGGCCACATTTACTCCAAGGAGACCTTCCAGTAACACTACTCCCTAGTGATGAAGCATTCAAATATGTGAGTCTATTAGGGCCAATCTTGTTCAGACCACCATGCCACGAAAGTGTTGGTTAAATATAAACATTGTATCAATGTTAAGACATTTCATTTTTAATTTAACGGAAAACATCATTCCCATTCTCAACTTTCATTTACTGTGATACTAAATGTTCTTTGATGGTGATGGTGAAGGTAAAATTATGATTAATCTCACTATGTGTTCTGTGTGATGCTTTTGCAGGTTATATCTACCAGAAATTCAAACACTTGTAGAAGACTTACAGAAATAAATTTATATGACTAATGTCCATAAACAAAGCAAATCAAATGTGAGAACATTATAGGTTGTTTGGGTTATTCCAATTAAATCTACTGCATGGCTTGACAAGAGAGATGATACTTCTGAAATAAAAAGTGAAATTCACTTTATTCCTGCAGCTTCTGTTTACCTGAATAGAGTCTTATCCCATCTTTGTGATAGTCTGTGTGCTGAACGCTCCTTACACTTCCAGAAAACTCTTACTATTAACTAATCATCTTGGACATAAGCTACCTTAGTCTTCACTCTGCCTCTTAAAAAAAAAAAAAACAAAAAAAAAAAACTTGAAGGGTGATGGGAACTGAAAATCACTAAAATTACTATATACAGCTCTAAAATCACCTAAGGACAAAAATAAATACATATAACAAAAAGCCTGTAATCAAAGCATTGCATACCATTTCCTTTTTCTGTTGTTGTTTTGTTTTGTTTAATAATAAGCTTCACAATAACTGAGCAGTTATTACTCTGTTCTTAACTCTCTAAGCTAATCTGGTTTCCTCCCAGTGTACATCCCAGAGATACCTGTACTTTGTAGCTTTCCTGATCTAGGTCCTCTCCTGATGTCTCTTGGACCTCTCCTGTGTCTGAATCCCTTACTTCTTCCTCTAACTCCTCCTCCCCTGGCTGGCAGGAAGTCCAGCCCTCTTCTCTCCTTTGCTCTAAGCTGCTTTATTGTAATACCAGGGGACAATTGGGGAACAGTTTACACAACACTGAGACAAGAGACTGTCAGAACAAGGATTGCAACCAGATAGGGGGAGTACAGAAATCAGCATTTGACTTACACAATAACCTCATGCCTACCTACAATTTGATGTTGCAGTTCCCAGGTAGGATTAGGTACCAGGACTCTTCAGCTCTTGACAGTGGCCAGTGTTATAATTCCCAGACCTGAGGTCATTCTTTGAAACCCTTCCAGCTACCTGGGTCTGCAGTGTGTCTTTCCCTCTTTTTTTTTTTAATTCTTTATTAATTACAATTTACTCAATTTGTATCCCTCCTGTGGTTCCCTCCCTCCTCCCAACCTAATACCTCCCTTCCTCCACCCTCAACCCTGATACTCCAACCAAGGACATGCATGGAAATAACCTAAGACTCCTGTACAGATGTAGCCCATGGCAGTTCAGTATCCAAGTGTGTTCCATTGTAATAGGAACAGGGACTGTCTCTGACATGAACTGATTGGCCTGCTCTTTAATCACCTCCCCCTGAGGGGGAAGCAGCATTACCAGGCCACAGAAGAAGACACTGCAGCCATTACTGATGAGACCTAATTGACTAGGATCAGAAGGAAGGAAAAGAAGACCTCCCCTATCAGCATACCATTTTCTAACACCCAAACTTTATTTCTTTAGCCCATTTTTGAGTTGTCAATGTTTTTTTAGAGAAAGTCTGAGGATATTCCAATTTCTTTGTTGACCATCTTTGAGTAGTTTAATCTGTGGTCTTATTCGTCCTGTTTCAGTATGTCTGGAGATACCTCACACATCTTCCAGTCTGTAATTCCCTAACATGCTATAAATTTTCATCAATCTTTGATTTACCTGTCTCTTTCTGCAGTCTCTTACCAACTTTTACCATTGATAGTTGATGATTATATATCAGATTTTTTTCTAAAATTATCTGTTTTATAAAGAACTAACATTACTAGTGAAAAATATTGTTACAGAAAACACATATACATTTATCCATCCAAATTTATGTATTTGTTTCTATCTACCTATTATCACATACCCTCCAATTTTGTTTGTTTGTTTGTTTGTTTGTTTCTATGGTCAGTTTGACAAACTGAATACTTTATTATCAAAGCACCTCTTGGAGTATTAATTTATAAGCATTATTTTCAGATGTGATTAAGATTAATATACTCAATTCTATTTTATGATTTGATACAAGGCAGCAATTATTCCATTTTCACTCTTGTACAAAGTTATAGCTCATGATTGGTGTGACAGTGTGTTTGTGAAAATAGTTCCATTGTATGTTCCGTGTCAGTTATCATAAGTGGAAACATTTTGGTGGTCAAATATTGAGTACTGTTGAACATTTTATTTAGCTAAAAACTAAACTATGCTATGATTTTTCATTACTTCTCATAATTCTTGAAGAAGTGATTCCTGTGAAGAATAAGCTTGGGTTTCAATCCCAGATGAAATTCTGACCTGAAATAAGTGACCTGAAAAGTACTTTACCTGGTTCGAAATAAATCCTTAGCTCTTATAACTTCAGGGCTTAAATTTCCAAAAACCAAACCCAGAGTCATATCTATAAAGTTGTTTAACTGGAACATGAATTGAATTCCCAATCTTACAGGATATCTTTGAAAAGAATATGACCCTGAAAATCGTAGCAGGGCACATGAGCTGATCCAATTTATCAAACATTTAGCTTGTTGCTTATACCATGTTTTTATAACATTAAAATGGTCCTTCTACTAGTACCTGAGACACTTCCCTCTCCTTTACTTGAATAATATGAAATGGTCTCCCTCATATTTGCTACTTAACAGAGGCCAACTATCTTCAAGATGTCTCCAACTGCTTCTACTAGTTTCTACAATTCCAACTAGAAACTCAACAACACACACTAACAATATTATTAAAATTATCCGATGAGAAAGTATTAAAAATTAAAAGTATTATATGACTTATAAATTACATAGACAGAAATTTGGAATATGAGACTATGTCCCAAGAATATCACATTTTGTTCAATGAAGCACAGATAATGAATCATTGGATCTGGTTAGATTTTTTGGAATATGACTACTAAATATCCCCTCCCCATTAAAACACAGCATGTACCTGCCCAGCCATGAGAATGGGAGATTTTTCCATCTTCTAATATTGATAATAAAAAAGATTCTAATGACCAAAAAGGCAAACTACATTAAGTACCCCGACTCATAATACCCAGGAGTATATGGGCTTGATAGGTATTAGTTACATCCACCTAATGTCCCACATAATGGAAGAGTATTTGGCTCAATGTCTGAGAAATAAAGCACAAAAATGGAAAGAAAGAAAAACAACAAAGAAACAAGCAAAATCAGGGTCTATATTTTCTTCGAATTTGGAGAAACATGGTTTTCTCAAGAAGGTACCGCATAAGCTAATTTATAAAGTAGAATGAAATGGTGGATCCAGTAAGTTCAGAGGGATGTCTCTACATCTGTTTAGGCTACTGTACAAGCTTTTTCTGTCATCACACAGACCGTCTGATTTCACAGATCTGGTGATTGGGATCCTCTGGCAAATTTCTACAGAGGAATTGGGCATAAAATCTTAATGGTTACAGGTTAAAATCATGTCACCCTCTGCACCTAAGTCTCTTTATTTTGGTGTAACCTTTGATTCACTACTGATCCATCACTGAGACTGTCTTACTCAGGTCCTTCAAAAGAAGGATATCTCCTTTTACAGTTTATAGTCACCATATGTCCGCAGTTTTAACTAATTCTAAATGGAGGATGGGGTGGCAGAAAGTAATTCTAAAAAGAAAGGAAAAAATGCACATCACCTTATTTAGAAAAATAGCTTGAACTCTAACTTTTTCTTTAACTACTGTTGAAAATACGAAAGCAAGTATTCATCACATTACAAACATCAGACATTTATATGCACTGAACACTGTATAGGATTCGTATGAGTAATATGACCTGTTGGTCTGTGTTCATTCATTGCTATAGCCCCATATGATTGCACAGATTCTCACTTTCACTCTAGTTTTCACTGAACATATTTTTAATCACTCTCTCATGTATTCACAGAGTAATCTGATTAAACATCTGATGCCTATACCTATGCTATGTAGTTCATATTTCATAATCATTATAGTGTAACAATTACTTGCATACTGTTTGAAATGAATAACTTTATAACTTTTTGTTTTAGCATGTTCAGTAGGAGGTTCAATACCATACCATTTTTATTTAAGAGGGTGCAAATTCATATAGGCATGAAGAGATGACTGCAGTGACTTCACAGGTGTTATGCTGACTGAGGTGAAACCAAAATGGCTTAACATGACTCACTTTCAATAATCATCCTCATTATAAGGAAAGTAACATTTTAGAGAGATTTTGATATATGGAAGGAACACAAAATCATGTGAGGCAGGAAATAAATTGGATCATAGTGGTTAGCTGCATCAATGATATTGATCACGATAACAGTTATCAAATGTTGGGAAGAACCAGTAAAGACACTTGCCCAGATACTGCTGAGTCATACCTATCCTGACACCTTGACTTAAAAATATTTCTATCCAGAATTGCAAGAGCAGTAACTTCTGATACTTTAATATATCTCCTTTCTGCTACATTATTATGGCATCCCTTAATCTAATATATGCACATTTTTCAATAGCATGTGCCGTCCAGATTATATTCTTCTCCCAAATCATTAATTTTACTTACAAACTCTACACCTACTGCAGATTTCACACAGAAATATGTTTATGTTGCAAAATGTTTCATTTTAGATTTAGTCACAGTAGTCAAGAAATCTGTGACTTGTTTTGTTTTCTTATTTCCATGTTTATTTCCATAAACACCAATAAAACACATAAATTCAACTGTTTTCACTGCTTACAAGTGTTTGTTTAATATGAATAAATAAAGAAAATGATGTGAAATGTGAAAGTCTTGTGTACTATAATGAAGATAACAGTTTTGGTGACTCACAAATGAGAAAGTGTCTTAAAACTGCAGATGCTGATAATTCTCAAACTCAGACACCTAGATAACTTCCTATCAAAGCTGAAATTAATTCATAAATAGTTTTAGCATGTGGGTAACCTTTCTTCTTTTTTTTTTCTCCCAATGGTTGCAGATGAATCCTTTGTGCTTTTCAAACTTCTTTTTTTTTGTCTTTAGATGTTTTTCTTTAAGTGATATATCCAAACCCAAATAGCTTCTGTACTTCCTCATAAGCCATTTCTTACTCTGTGGGGAACTGGTACAGAAGACCTGACCTTGGATTTAAAGGAAATTGAAAGAAAAAAAAAAAGGAGTGGAAACTAAAGCATTGTGAAGACCCGCACTATTCAAGGTCAGGGACAAATCAGGATATAATCTGATTGTAGAGAAGTGTTAGGTCCTATTGCTTTCTCTTTTAACTGATTTTAAACATTCTAAGTGTATTATATATGCTAAAAGTATAAAACAACATACTATAGCACTACATAATTTTGTATGCCAAAATATCAATATTCCAAAGACCAGGATACATAAGACTCTTTCATTCATGGTTTTATACCCCTATCATGAAGTATTAGAGTCTAAAATAGTGTTCTCTTACATCTGTGAGTACATCTGGGCATTATTTTTTCTCCTTTATTTATTTTATGCACTATACATTCTTGTAGCTCCTTTCCTCGTCCCTTCCCAGTCTCCTTCCCATTACCTTTTCCTCAGAAAAAGAGATCTCCCTTCCCCATCCACTCTAGCTCATCAACTTGTATCAGGACTGAACTTGTCCTATTCCACTATGCCCTGTCAAGGCAGTCCCACCAAGGAAAAGTAATCTATAAGCTAATCCCTCTCTGATGCAGTCCATACTTCCCTTAATAGAGCGGCCACTTGAAGCCTAAGCTGACCATCTGCTACATCTTCTTAGGGGAAATAGGTCCAGTTCAAGCATTGTCCTTGGTTGATGCTTCAGTCTCAGCAAAATCTTCTGGGCCCTGATTAGTTGGCTTTGATGTTTTCCTTGTGGAGATCCTGTCACTTCCAGGTCTTTTTCTCTTTCCTTCCACTGTTCACCAAGACTACCAATGTATCTACCACGCTGAGACTCCTAATAGTAGAGACATTAGAGACTGAAGAGGACATCTTGTAACTAGATTAGTCTTCTATTAAAGGGCAGGAAATACCAAGCCCCCACAAAAACTTAGACCCAAAATTTACCATACCTACAAGATGTGCAGGGATAAACATAGAGCAGAGATTAAGAGAATGCCCAAGTGATGCCTGACCAATCAAATTCCCACTCTATCGCAGAATGACAAACAGTAACACTATGATCAATTCTCAGCTTTGCTTGCAGACAGGAGCCTGTCAGAATTGTCCTCTGAGGGGCTCTACCCAGCAAGGCCTCAAAATAGATGCTGTGACTCAGAGCATTCTTAACTACAAATATTTGACAATTCTCCATTAAAGCAGAGAAATGAATCAATATGCTATGATTCTGGATAGGATAGAATCATCGGCAATAATGAAGATTTATGAATAATCTAAAGTTTCTCTAAAGCCATCTATATGATGTTATGAACAGTTTGTATGGCACAAACTACTTTGTCAAAAATCTGATCTCACAGCAACAATTACTAAGTTTTCAAATCAGTGTACTTTATAATATTTTACTTCTGGCTGTTTCCTTTATTTATTATAGTAAACCATGTTTACTAAAACCATTAAATGCTCTAGTAGCGTGCCTCATTCATTATATAAAACCTCTTTTATAATTATGCCAAAATATATTTTATAGTCTCTTTCAAGATGTTAATTTATGTTAGTTTCATGAAATAAAAGAAAGGAAAAATAGAAAGGAAAATAATGGTTATAAATATGAAGACTTATCAAGAAGATATTTTAACTTTTAGAGGTTTAATGGGATTTGAGATCATCTTTAAGAATAAAATGGTGAGAAAACACAGGTTTCTGTGGCCAAATAATCATGCTAGTGAAGTATGACAGAATTTCAAGAAACTATAAATGAAATTTAAAGTTATTCTCTTTGGTTTGGAAAGTGAGAAGGTGCAGAGAGTAACTGTATAGATATTTTCTGAGTTATTGTTTTAAATTATTCATCATATTTATTTCCTTATTTTGTGTGTGTGGTAGAAACACACATTCTCTCTCTCTCTCTCTCTCTCTCTCTCTCTCTCTCACACACACACACACACACACACAAATGCAATGGCATGGATTGTGGAGGTCAGAAGACACTCTCCGCAGTTGCTTCTCTCTCTGTCACATGGGTCCATGACATCAGACTTAGATTGTCATTCTTGGTGGCATACTTTTACTTGCTGAGCTAGATCGTTGGTCCCGAGTTGACTTTGATACATCTCGTGAGTTCTCAAGTGCTTAGGCTTGCTGGTGCTCCATGCGTTTGCATCTAGGAGAGCAGCTAACATGTCCTCGCATTTAAAACATTGACTCACATGTCGGTCAGCAGCACATGTCTTCTCTTGCCCTTAGATAAGCAGCTCTGGAAACCCTTTCAATAGCTGCTTCTTAATTTTCTTCTGTAGTCTTCCTTTAAGATTATGATTCACACTGTATGGTCTTTTACTTTTTTAAACTTTTTAATTAATTTATATTTATGCATCTAGTATGTGTATTTTCTATATTTCTGATTTATATACAAGACTACATATATATAGTATATGAACATACAGACAAATGTTCATACAAATGCATGTGATCATTTTTGCAGGTTTTTAAATCTGTGACTATGTCCTTTTTTCCAAGGATTATATATATATATATATATATATATATATATATATATATATATATATATATATATATATATATATATATATGTGTGTGTGTGTGTGTGTGTGTGTATGTGTGTGTGTGTGTGTGTGTGTGTGTGTTTGTTTTCCTTAATGTAAAGCAAAACAGTTACTCCTAGGAAATAGCTTATTCTCAGCCAACATGAGAGACCATCGTCATGGTACATATGTTCAGGATGCCTTTAGTACCTGTTCTATTTTAGAAGATGTTATAGGTTATTTTTATATCGTAGAATAATAAAAATAAAGCCATAAATAAATGAAGTCACCAAATACATTGTGGAGCCATCACAGAGTCAAGCTGCAGAGGGTAGGAAATATTCCCTCTGCTGGTTTCAAATGACAGCCACAGTTAGTGCAAGTTTGTGAACTGCCTAATTAATTCATGACAAATGTTCTTCCAAACAGTCAGATTACAGAGGTTGCCAGTAAATGACTAATAAGAAGAAAAAGATAGCTCCATCTAAGTGCTTGGCCTTCCACTTGTAATATATCTTTACAGAATCATGAAATTCTACAGTCAATCAATCTATATGGTCATTAAAAGCCTTCAAACTTTTTTATTTGTATTCTAAGTTATTGGATGTGACACTTGTTATTCATTTATGAAATATAAAAATGACCCATAAATGAATCATTGTTTGTGAAAGTACTTGGTTGGCCTATCTGTGTTGTACTGTGTTTGAAAGTAACTCAGTGTTGAACAAAGATGATAGTGAATGCCAAGAATGAGTTATTTTTGTTCATTTATAAATAATTTTTTTGCATTTCCCAGACAACTAAATAACCAAAAACAACTACATCTTAATTATATCCTTTTCTGCAACTGTGTATCTTATAGTCTGACACTTAGGAGATTTACAATACATGAAAACTGAAAAAAAGTTAAATATACCATTAAATAACTAAGTAAATAATAAAATTAACTTAAAAATGATTTACTATTGTCAAATATGCAGACAAACTATACTCTTGTGTCTGACACAAATGATGTTAATGTATTGGCCTAGCGTTTCCTACCATAAATTTAGCTTGTTTGAACAATGAAATTTGTATTACGTTTGACAATAAAAATGAAACCAAATACAATATGGTTCAGTGGAGAAGAAAGCTGGCTACCAGGCCCAAAAACCTGAGTTGATCCCTAGACTCCACGTAATTAATGGGGAGAACAGGCTCTGAGAACTCTTCTCTGGCCTGCACATATGTTCAAAGATGTATATGTGTATGTGTGTGTATGTGTGTGTGTGTGTGTGTGTATGTGTGTGTATAAATGTGTCTGTGTGTGCCTATGCACATGTATAAACCCCGTAGTCATAATCAATACATTTAAATGGAAACAAAACAGAAAACGTTCCACTTCATGTATTTTATTTTTTGACTTTTTGATTAAATCTTTATTTTTATATTAATTACAGTTTATTTACTTTGTATCCCAGCTGTAGCCCCCTCCTTCATTCCCTCCCAACCCTACCCTCTTTCCTTCATCTCCTCCCTGGCCCTCTCTAAGTCGACTGATAGGGGAGGTTTCCTCCCCTTCCATCTGACCCTAGCTAATCAGGTCTCATCAGGAATGGCTACAATGTCCTCCTCTGTGTCCTAGCAAGGCTGCTCCTCCCTCAGGGCTGTGGGGGTGGAGTGGTGGAGGTCAAAGAGCCAGTCACTGAGTTCATGTCAGAGACAGTCCTTGTTCCCCTTACTAGGACAACCTACTTGGATACTGAGCTGCCATGGGCTACATCTGAGCATGGGTTCTAGGTTATGTCCATGCATGGTCCTTGGTTGGAGTATCAGTCTCATAAAAGACCCTGTGCCCAGATATATTTGGTCCTTGTGGAGCTCCTGCCCTCTCCTGGTCTTACTAACTCCCCCTTCTTCCATATGATTCTCTGTACTCTGCCCAAGGTTTAGTTATGAGTCTCAGCATGTGTTTTATAATAGTAATATTTTTTCCCACAATCACATTGTATTCTTAACTTTTTTATTTCTTATAAGTATTTTTAGGTATTTTAATACATTTTATCTTCATGTACTTACACGTTATTTAATATATATTATTAGTAATTCTTTAATAATTTCATACAAGTTATATTGATTAAAAACATGCCCAATTATGCAGAGATCGGTCTGAATTCTTGAGTAATGAAACCTTTTGTCCTTTTTATAAACACGGTCCAATTTGTGATTTCCCATGTACCCTGCTGTCTATCGAGTGATAGGTATGTAATCAAAATATTATACATTTCTGCATTGGAATATTAGTTTCCTGGCATCGAGAAGCATCCAAAATAAACAAAAAATGCACACATTTAAAGATTCAAACCAGTAATAATGCATAAAGGAAAGCAAGAAATGCTTGTCTTTTCTTAGTCTTGGACACTTGATTCTGAATGATTTTTATCCAGTTCTATATGTTTACATGAAAATGCTTAATGTTTTTCAAAATCAGCAACTAATACTCCAATGCATAAATGTATAATGTTTTGATTACTTATCCATCACTTCATACACAGCATGATACTTTTCCCTTTCCATGGCACTTGTGAGTAGAGCGACAGTAAACATCATTTTCATGTTAGAATCCAAAAATTGTTGCACATTTTCCTCTGTCCTCTGGAGATGTGGATGCTGACTTAAAGGTCACAACACCCTTGGCATATACTTTTTAATGCTGTGTTATTTTAATCCTCTACAAGTTGATATTATCTCCTTATATTTGGCATTATAAAATTTAATATATTGTCTTATTGTACCTAGCAATGAAAGGTAACTTAAACCAAACAAATGAATGAAACCTCAAAAAACACCAATAAAAAAATAATCCATTATTATTTTTTGCACCAGAACAAATATCATATCAAATGAAAAAAAAAAAAAGACTGCCTAATGTGTCTGAAATTTTTTTCATATGTTTGGCTATTAGGGAAAAAATATCTTAAGTTATAAGAGGAAATTTGAGAAATTGCCTCGAGCTTTCATTATTATTAGAATATATTTTGCATATATGTTCTATTATGAAAGTAGAAATATGTATCAATCAGCCAGAATAATAGACCCTTCAAATCCTTTCCTTGCTCTTCATAATCAAACTGGAAATTGATTATAAATATTTATTTCTATTATGTGCAATATATTTTTCTGGTAATAATTTTACAGTGGAGAACTATTGTTCATATATAGTTAAAATCTTGTGACAAAACCAATAAAAACTCGAACAATTAATTTTTTTTTCTTTTTAAAAGAATTTAAAGGTTTCGAATTTTACAATGGGTGTTCCTGTATCTGTGTGTTTCTATATACCTTGGCATTTATGTGAAGGACAGCGAGATAATATGGGGCTTGTTCTGACTTTCCAGCACAGGGCTTCCAGGTACTGCAATCCTGATATTAAGTCTGGTGACAAGTTCAAGTCAACTGAATCATGTATCGTCTTTGAAGCTTCTGCTTTATCTCAAGGGAATTTTTGATTTTCCTTAAATAATTTCATTGTGTACATTAATTATGAAATCTTTTGAATTACTTACTAAGAAGAAGAAAATATCAATTTGTTATATATGACTTTGCTAAGTATATTCTATAGTTAAAACAATAAGATACCTGCCAAGTTGCTAGTATCTGATTACAGTCATATACAATTTCAGATCGTGCAAGATCAACAAGAAATGCTACGTTAATTTTTAAAAACATTATTAGTCAATAATAGTGGGTTCCCTTGAAATATGGAGAAAAGGAAGAAGATAGATGATGTTCACTAAGAGCAAGTCTACTTTTGTGGAACAGATTCTGGCTTGAGGAGTGGTCTGAATTCATGCCTCTCTCTGATTATATGTCTTCTGATTAGGCACAGCTGCATTCCCCATCAAATGGAAGTGGTGCACATAAAAATAGCATGGTCATTCAAGCAAGAGGTACACACAAGTCATTCCAAGAGCCACGACTCTCACTGTGTTTACAATGACTTTCCTCCACTCAACACTCATGTTTATGACCTCATGAGAATGTTTTAGTAATGACTAAGAGAGAAATAAGTCATTTACACATAGTTATCAGAACCCCCTTTCTGGGTTATCTTTAGCTTAAAAATGAAAGAAAAATTCCTCAAAGAAAATTATATATGTGTATGTATATATGCTTATATGTATGTGTGTACATATATGTGTGTCCCCACATGTATGCATTCACCCCCATGTACATCATACACATACATGTCATAAAATGAAAAAATTAGGAAAGTTTACATTCTTTTTTTTCTTTATTAATTTCACTTTATTCACTTTGTATCCCCCTGTAGTTCTCTCCCTCCTCCTGTACTAATCCCTCCCTTCCTCCACCCTCTGCATGCATGCCCCTCCCCAAGACCACTGATAGGGGAGGTCTTCTTTTCCCTCTTTCTGATCTAGTCAATTAGGTCTCATCAGGAGTGGCTGCATTGTCTTCTTCTGTGGCCTGGTAATGCTGCTTCCCCCTCGGGGGGAGGTAATTAAAGAGCAGGCCAATCAGTTCATGTCAGAGACAGTCCTGTTCCTATTACAATGGAACCCACTTGGATACTGAACTGCCATGGGCTACATCTGTGCAGGGGTCTTAGGTTATCTCCATGCATAGTCCTTGGTTGGAGTATCAGTCTCAGGAAAAACCCCTGTGCTCAGATTTTTTGGTTCTGTTGCTCTCCTTGTGGAGTTCCTGTCCTCTCCAGATCTTACTGTTTCCCACTTCTTTCATAAGACACTCCAAGTTTCCTGATGATGAAAGACATGAGAAGGAAATGACAAGAAATTTAGAAATGATGGAAAACCATGACCATATTTAATGTAAGTATCAACTATTATCTGCTTTAGATTAAATAGAAGATATTATTTTAAGTAATAATTTAATTTCAAACCTACAATTGAAATTAAAAATTTTTACAAAAAAATTACAGGAAAGATGAAAAAATAATTTTTACATATTACAATGTATTGTATGCATTTATATATATATATGCATATTTGGTATTCATTTTTTATTATTATTTTAAAAAATTTATTCACTTTGTATTCCTATTGTAGCCTCCTCCCTCACCTCCTCCAGGTTCTACCTTCCTTCCTTCTCTATTCCCCTTCTCTAGTGCACTGAAAAGGGCAGGTCCTCCTGCTCTCCTTCTTAGGGAACTCATTTGGAGACCGAGCTGCCTATGGGATACACCTGAGCAGGGAATCTATGCCCTGTCAATGCATGGTTCTTGGTTGATTCATCAGTCACTGTACCTTCCGTCCTTCCCTCATTCTCATCCAGTGCCCAAAGTTTTTTTGCTTGGTTGAGCTCCTGTCCTCTCTGAGTCCTTTTGAACATCAGATTCCCTGTGGTCTGCCCAAAGTTTGGCTGTGGATCTGACCATCTTCCTGAAATTATTCAGTGAAAAAACTTAGAGTGCACTGCTGTCATGTATGATGCTCATATTTTATAATAGATAACAGTACATGTTATCACAGAAGGGGGAATTCTTAGTCTATAACATAGTTTTCATTTCCTCACAGAATATTTCTAAAGAAACAACCTTTTGCAAATTAAAAGAAAATAATCTTTTAGCATAATTTCTGCATTCAGAGAGGAAATTTCTACTGGAGGAAACTGATTGCGGCAGAATTAAGGTCTGCCTACCTTTTTTCTTGCAAGTTAGTGTGTCCAAAATACTTTAGAATCCTTTGTATGTGTGTAATTATATACATATTATTTCTTTGTGCAGGTTTTATTTCCTTGGAAAATGCTATATATGCTATATATATACTGCAAATACATAAAGATTTATCACAAATAATTGATTTTGTAAGATTATGAGGACCAACTTGTCCCAACATTTGTAATCAGCAATCTTATCAGTGAGGTGAATTATGGTTACTTCAATCACAACCTAAGGTTATAAAGACAATAAAATTATTAAATTATGTAATGAACTTCTTTTGAATGAAATATTAATTTTTGCCAAGTATTAAGTCTATGATGAAAGGTAGAAGGCTGCTCTAAGAAAGTAAACTGATTTTTTTCATAACTCAATTTTTTTAAACTCAGCACCTGATAATGTAGGTGAATTCTGCTCACGCTTTGCAATACAATATGCTGTAGGCAGTCTACCATCTCAAAGACTGTGATTGAGGAATATCTTCCACACACGTCTAGAATAATACTTACATATATCTTGATATCTTCTTGCATAGTCATATTAATGCATAAAGTTCACCAAGACACCGCTGTAAAGAAAATGGCCTATTGAAATGTGAAAATGTCTTTTCATTGATTCAGTTTCAAAATCATCAAAATAACCTCATGTTTTATAATATCTTTGATAATATAATAACTAAATAGGTGGCATAAGGGCATAATTAATTTTCTATTCAGAACCCAAGGATCTATGAATTTAAGGGAATAGATATAAATGGATTTTAGTACCTGCCGGAGCCAGCCGTGCAGAGTCGAACGGTTCTTGAGTTGGGTGTGAGGATTAAAATTAATAAAATAAACACACAGCACACAGGAAACTTTTTAAAGGTCCAGACTCGACAGCCATAGCAAAAGGCAGACTGCTGCAGCAAGCAGTGCCAGCAGACAGTTTCAAGACTCTGCCTCCTCCTCTGCCTCCAGCCTTCTGACCACTTTATTTATTGAGGAGTTACCTTTTTCCAGTAAAACATCTCAGAACAATAGGTTAATTTGCACAAGGAGCCTGAGGAAGAGGTGTAACCCTCACAAGCTATCCCACCTGTTGTCACAAACAAAAGGAGATGGATTTGCAAGTTCTCCTCTGCCATTAGTAAAGGCCTCCTAAAAGCCATCTCTCCGCCGAGATTTAAATATCAAAGCAGGCCGCTGAGTCAGGGCTCCTGACAAGTACCAAAAACAATAAGATTAAGGATTGAAATTATATATATATATATATATATATATATATATATAGTAAAAAATTATGGTATATATATATAATAGATATATATAAAGTAAAAAATTATGGTATATATATATAATATATATATATAAAGTAAAAAATTATGGTATATATATATTATATATATATATATATATATATATATATAAAACTCACCATAATTTATATATATATCACCATAATTTTTTGCTTTTGTAAGCTAAACCTCTTAATTCTAAAATAAATATTTTTCTTTTTTTACAGAGAGAAAATAAGGTCAGTTACTTTACATAAAGGGAATATAAATTAAGTAAGCAGAGGGAAAATTAAAAAAAAATGGCAGATCACAGAAATAGTGACGTGGCATATCCATATCCATAGTCTGTTTTTTGTTTACATTTAAATACTCCAAGCAGTCTTTCGAGCTTTGAGAAAGCAACCACAGTGACTTTTTCCTTGTAGATATAAGGTTTGTTTTTCCACAATATTTTTCTCATATGTACATTTTTAAAACAAATAGCTCAGAGACATCATTATTATGTGCTCTACAGACTGTAGAAATTAAATACATTCATTGTTTCAAGGAATACATTTTTTTTAGCAAAACTGTGTTAATAATAGTAGAATTTAAATTACAAAAGTTAGTATAAAACTTATAGATTCAACTTCTTTACATTTGCATATAGCTAGTGTTCAAGACTACTTCAAAAAAGACCACTGTGTTTGGAGTCTTTTCTGAGACTGATACTCCAACCAAGGACCATGCATGGAGATAGCCTAGAAGTCCTGCACAGATGTAGCCCATGGCAGCTCAGTGTCCAAGTGGTTTCCCTAGTAATAAGAACAAGGATTATCTCTGACAAGAACTCAGTGGCCTGCTCTTTGATCACCTCTCTCTGAGGGGGTGCAGCTTTATCAGGCAACAGGGGAAGACAATGCTGTCAGTCCTGATGAGAACTGATAGAATAGGTTCAGATGGAAGGGGAGGAGGACCTCCCCTATCAGTGGACTGGGGGAGGGGCATGGGAGAAGAGGGAGAAGAAAAGAAGTGGGATTGGGAGGGGACGAGGGAGGGGGACACAGTTGGGATATAAAGCTGAATAAACTGTAATTAATAAAACAATAAATAAATTTTAAAAAAGAATCTTCAAACTCTAACTTAAAATTTATATTCCTCAAGAAGACATTTTTCAAATTATCATTACCATAAACTACTTTACTATTCATGATATATTGTTTTCTGTTTACATTGAAAGTTTAATAAAATATAAACATGCATACTCAAAAAAATGACCACTTCAAGAATAGCAAACAGATTTCTTTGAGCTCTAGTAATAATAAAAAAAAAAATCTATGTTAAATTAAGTATATGATTGTAGACCTGGTATTCCATTTAAGGAAATACAGAACAAATAAATTTTTTTTAAGGAAAAAAAAGAACATGGGGAGTGTCATAGCAATTGTTCCATTGTTGTGAAGAGACATAATGACCAAGGCTACCATTATAAAAGAAAGCATTTAATTGGGATGTGCGTTCTGTTTTAGAGTTTTATTCCTTTTTTTTTTTTTTTTTTTTTTTTTTTTTTTTTTTTTCATGGCAGGTAGCAGCATGGTCGCATGCAGGCAAACATGTTGCTGTAAAAGTAGCTCAGAGTTCTACAGGCAGCAAGACAGGGTGCCACTGAGCCTGGCTTGTGCTTTTACAACCTCCAGCCCAACCACAGTGACAAATTCAACAGGCCACACCTACTCTAATCTCATAGCTGCACCTGATTCTTTCAAATAATTCCACTTACTCCCTGATGACTAAGCACTCCAACATTTTGGGAAACAGAAACAAGCAATCTGTACCATGGCCCATTACAAATTTTAGAAAATAAAATAAAAACTAAGAAGGACTCATTCTACTGTACCAAATATAAATGATAATTTTTGCACAGAAAAAAAACTTTGGTTTTGAGCCCCAACCTGCTGACAAAGTAAAGGAATACCCACGTATTTTAAATGCATTTCAATCCTTCCTCCTGTTTTATTTTGTTTTGCTTTCCACTCTTTCTAACATTATACTCTATTTCTAAAACAAACAAACAACCCTTCCTATATCATGGTTCCTTACTGCCTATTTAACCACTGAGACATGTATTTGAAACCTAAAAGATCACATACACCTATGAGTTTCCAGTTCCTTCCATATACCTGAAAATTTCGTATTTCCATTTCCTTAACAGCTGAATAATCTTCCATTGTGCAAATGAATTATATTCTCATTATCCAGTCATCAGCTAACACTAAAATCCTTTATAAAATATATATGGAAGGAATAATCTAAGTAGCAAAGAAAACATTTAAATTTTTGTTTTTCCTGATTTTCATTTGTGTATCAACTTCTTACCATTAAGGTTAGGGATTTTCATTCATTACTGGACTCATGAAGCTCTGAACACAATTACTTAGGGATAACAACGTATTAAATGCAGTCATCAAATACAGCAACTTTGCGTTGACATTTTCTCTGTGAAAAGATTTTTTTCCCTAGTTATATTTTCTCAGGATGTGCAAGTCACAGCAATATTCTTATTTTGTTAGATAAACCAGTGAAGATATGTTACGAAAGAAATTTACAATTATAATGGACTGTTCTCTACTGCTTAGTTAGAACATTTTATACTGTTGGGCAGTGTACATAATTATACTGAATGTGAAAAATAATTAAACCTTATTTTTAGAAGACCCAACAGACAAGAAGAGTTGTTAATGCTGGATTCAGGTTACAAACTACATTCATTACTAATTGCTTTTTAATTGACAGTTCTTGTTAAGGAAAATACTCGGTAAAAGGGCAAACCATGATTATCTGTCTATAGATGACATCACATTCTCCATAGGTTTATTTAATCGCAGAAATTATTTCCTTCAGAATGGACACCCATCCAGTCCTTAAAGGAGTAGGTGCTATGACATAACTGACAGCTTGACAGTTAATTAGCAACAAGGTACTTTCTTGGACACAATGTCTCAAAACTATGAAGCTAAGAACTTTAGAACTGTTATAGGACCCCATGTGTGTTATCTAAACAAATTCTAGAATTGCTAAATCAAGATATTTCTGTCCATCCAATCTGTAGATCATATTTGTAAACCTGTGACATTGTCCAAACATGAGTTTGTATTCTAGAATTGATAATCATAGTTATTTCAGGATTTGCTTGAGCTTTGTTACTCCTCCCAAGAAAAATGGTTATAACACTTATTGATGGTGATATACAGTATTTTTCTTTAGAAAGCATGCAAAATATTTCTGGTTCCAAACAATAACCTGTAGGGGTGAATGCTCTTTGTTAAGCACCAACTCGCCTTCTCTGTGTCCAACAAGTTACATAGCTGGTTTCTTCAGCAATAGGACCTTAACATCAGCTTGTGGAAAACAACCAACAGTGCTGACAATAGCTTGGGTTGTTTGGGAATTCCCATGGATGATTTTGTCCAAAAAACTCATTGGATATAACAAATATCATACTGGTGATAAAGGATATGCAGTTGAGATTCTCTCTTCCCTGTTATTTGATGATTTCACTTAGATCAACTTCATAAATATAAATATCTTAGTCCTGAAGATACCTGATAAAACAGGACCAGAAGAAAGGGGCGGAGGTCCTCCCCAATCCGTGGACTTGGAAAGGGGCAGGGAGAAGCTGAGGGAAGGAGGGTGGGATTGGGAGGGAATAAGGGAGCAGGATACAGCTGGGATACAGAGTTAATAAAATGTAACTAATAATAATAAACAATAAAAAAATTAAAAAATAGAAAATGAATCTTCTACAATACTAGGTTTTCATATCCTTATTTTAGCTATAATTCCCTATATTCTCTTATTCATCTGACTCATTACTCTCCCTCCACCCTTGATCTTCCTCTAAAACATCATCTATATATCTATGTATTCTCTTTCCTTTCCCTGGGATGATCCTTTATAGTCTCTAGAGACCTCTATAGTCTCTTGCATCTATACCTATCCTTTGTGGTTATAAGGACTGTATATCAATGACATAAGTGCTAATATCCACATATACCATATTTATCTTTCAGTGTCTGGATAGCCTCACTTAGGATGATTTTTTTCTTTCTCCACCTCTTTACCAAAATATTTCATGATTTAATTTATTTTAAATGTTTCAGTAATATTCCATTGTATAAATTTATGATATTTTCTTTATTCATTTATTCATTGATAGATAGCTAGGAGGTTTCCAAATTGTGGAAGAAATGAATAGAGCAACAGTAAACATGATTATGTATTTAGAATCTGTAGCTTTATGGCAAGATCTACTTGGACTTAGGTTTTATGCAGGATGATAAATATGGGTTTATTTGCATTTTTTCTACATCCAGTTATAGGAGCACCATTTGTTGAAGATGCTTTCTTTGTTCCATGGTATGGCTTTGGCTTCTTTGTTGGGAATCAAGTGCCTGTTGAAGTTTGGGTTTATTTAGACCAACAATCAATAAGTGGGACCTCATGAAACTGAAAAGGTTCTGTAAGTTTTAAAAAAAATGTCAATAGAACAAAACTGCAGCCTACACATTGGGAAAAGATCTTCACCAATCCTATATCAAACAGAGGGCTAATATCCAAAATACACAAAGAACTTAAGAAATTTAACATCAACAAACCAAACAATCCAATTAAAAATGGGGTACAGAGCTAAACCAAGAATTAACAACAAAGGGATCTCAAATGACTGAGAAGCACTTAAGGACATGCTCAATGTCCTTACTCATCAGAGAAAAGCAATTCAAAACGACTCTAAGATTCCACTTTACAACTTTCAGAATGGCAAAGATCACAAACTCAAATGACAACTCATGCTGGAGAGGAGAAAGGGAAACACTCCTTCATTGCTAGTGGGAGTGCAAACTTTTACAACCACTTTGGAAATGAACCTGACACTTTCTCAGAATATTGGGAATCTCAATACCCAGCTATATAACTCCTGGGAATAAACCTAAAAATTGCTCCACCGTACAACAAGGACATTTGCTCAGCAATGATCATAGGAGCTTCATTTTTAATAGCCAGGAAATTGAAACAATCTAGATGCCCCTCAACCAAAGAAAAGATAAATAAATTATGGTACTTTCACACAGTGGAATATTCCTCAGCTGTTAGGAATAAAGAAATCATGATATTCAGAGGCAAGTGGATAGAACTAGAAAAGATCGTCCTTAAAGAGTTATCCCAGACCCAGAAAGACACACAAGGTATGTAATCACTTATCAGTGGATAATAGACCTAGAGTATGGGATAACCATGACACAATCCACAGATCCAAAGAAGCTAAGTGTCCGGGAGCCGTGCCTCTGGCACCTGCTTTGATATTTAAATCTCAGCAGAGGGACTGCTTTGACTGGACCTTCTCTAAAGGCAGGGTAGAATTTGCAAGTCCATCTCCTTTTGTTTGTGACAGCCTGTAGAATAGCTTGTGAGGATCACACCTTCTTATTCAGGCTCCTCGTGGAATTTAAACCATTGTTCTGAGATGTTTCTACTCTGGCTTAGAAACTCTACAATAAAAAGACAGGCCGACAGTTACTGCAGAAGAAGGCTGAAGATGATGCTCCAAGCATCCTGTCTCAACTCTTGTGTAAACAGGACACAAATAAAGCAACTAGATACAATGTTGTGTAATGGGAGGAGCCAGAGGACAGGAAAGAGGGGAGGAGCCAGAAAGCAGGAGATGAGTGGGAGGAGAAGGAGGGAAAGCAGAGCACTAGAAGGGAGCACGAGGAGAGCAGAGCTGGAGGAGAGAGCTTGGAGGAAGTGGAGCATGAACCAGACCTAAGATTTCACAAAAACCAAGTATAATGTGGGAAATCTAAATGTTAGGAAACAGAGGGCTAGAGGCAGAGGAGGAGGCAGAGACGTGAGACTTGCTGCTTGCGCTGCAGCCTGCCTTTTGCTGTGGCTGTCGAGTCTGGACCTTTAAAAAAAGTTTCCTGTGTGCTGTGTGTTTATTTAAATAATATTAATCCTCACTCCTGACTCAAGAACCGTTTGACTCTGCTGTCTGGCTCCGGCAGCTAAGTAACAAGGAAGACCCAAGGGAGGGTGCCAAAATATCATTCAGTGAGGGAAATAGAATAGAAGATGAAGAGAGAGGAGTGGGAAGAAAATGGAATGGGGAGAGAAGCAAGGGTGGGGTCAGGTGTGGATAGAATGAGGGTGGGAAGTGAGAGGGCTGGGAACAAGAAGGGAAACTGGTGTGGAGCATCTCTTTGATCAGCTGGAAGCCTGTGACAGGGTAGGCTCTGTGAGGATATGGGAGTGACTCTAGCCGAGACTCCTGACAGGGATGGAACCTGAAGACTGTAATAACCACATCCTAGCCTGGCAGAACTAGTGGATGGAAGGCAACAACAACCCACCAACCGAAACTTTGGTCCAAAAATCATCCTGCTTACAAGAAGTACAGGGATAAAGAGGGAACAGAGATTGAGTGAATATTCAATCAATGATTAGCACAAGCTGAAATCACTCATGGAAAAGAACCTGCCCCTGACACTATTAATGTTGCTAGGCTATGCTTGCAGACAGGAGCCTAGCATGACTGTCCTCTGGGAGGCTCCAGCCAGCAGTGGATCAAGACAGATGCTGGGACTCGCAGCCAGGCCTGGAGCAGAGCTCCCTGGGGTCTTGTGGAAGTGTTGGGGGAAAGATGGAAAGAACTGGAAGGGACAGGAATCCCACAAGAAGACCAACAGAGACAACTAACCGAGTCTCCTGGGGGCTCACAGAGACTGAGGTATCAACTAGGTCTAGACCTAGGCCCCTGCATAAATGTGGTCAATGGGTAGTTTGGTCTTTGTGTGGGTTGCCTGGTGAGTGGAGGGTGAGGGACTGTTCTAACATGGACTCTATTTCCTGCTTTTGGATCACTTCCACCTGGCAGAGCTGCCTTGCCTAGCCTCAGTGGAAGAGGATATGCTAGGTCCTGATGTGATTTTTTGGGGAGGGTTGATATAGGAGTGGAGGCTCCCCTTTAATTGGGGAAATGAAAAAGGTAAAGGGAATGAGGGAGGGGTAAAGAGCAGAGGAGAGAGGGTGTACTCTTAGGGTGTAAAGTATATAAAATAAAATAATCAATAAATAAAATTTAAAAATGACATGATTTTGAAAGTTTCTGTGTATTTGGGTACATTCCAAAGACTTGTATCTCTAGGTTTTAATGTAGACTGATTCCCGACTTTCTGACAAACTTATAAGATGGTTTTCTCAGTGTCTGTATAAGTTTTCACTACCACCAGAAATGGATCAGTTTCCCTTACTCCATACTCTCACCAGTAAACACTGTTGTTTGCTCTAATGATCTTAGCCATTTAGACAGGAGTAAGATGAAATCCCAGAGCATTTTTGACTTGCATATTTTTCCGTTGGCTCTTGATATTGAACATTTCTTTAAGTGCTTCTAAGTCATTTAGTGTTGTAAAAAGATACAAAGTGAATAAACTGTAATTAATAAAAATAAAATAAAAAATTTAAAAAGGGTTATTGATATTAATTATATGTAATTAATATTACTATTTATAACATATTATTTTAACTGTGGTTAAAATTTAACCTACTACCATACCAAGAGAAGACACAGACACCTGTTAGATTTTTAATGTACTTATCCACTGGAGCTGAGCAGAAAGAAACCCATAAGTTATCTGTTAGCTCCCAGCCCCACATTCCATTTTATTTGCTTTAATTATTTCTATCTGTGCTACTTCCAATGCATGGTTTCCATAACTACTTGCACATTCTTTTCATCTGGGCTGCTCCTTTTCGTTACAGAGTCTCAGAGCAAACATCTTCCTCCATGTGGTTCTTCTTTGCAATAACCCATGGCGCTCTCTGCTCTTGCCTTCCCCTTCAATACCCTTCTTTGTCCTGTTCCCATGATACTTCTCTCCTCCAAGCTCTTGAAACTTAGCCCCACTTATCTCCCTTCTGCCCTTCCAGATGCAGTCATTTATTGGCCAATCACAGATTTTATGGAGGTAAGATGGTTATACAAGAGAGTTTGGTCATAGAACAAAAAGAATCTCGGGGAGGAGGGGAGAAGGGAAGGCAAGCAATTAATTAAATACAAAGTACAAGACCATGCTGTAAAAATTTTAGATTTTTTTTAACTTTTTAAAATTTTTTATTAATTACACTTTATTCTTTTTGTATCCCCCCATAAGCCCCTCCCTCCTCCCCTCCCCGTCCTACCCTTCTCCCCTTTCTGCATGCATGCCACTACCCAAGTCCACTGATAGGGGAGGTTCTCCTCTCCTTTCTGATCTTAGTCTATCAGTTCTCATCAAAAGTGGCTGCATTGTCCTCTACTGTGGCCTGGTAAGGCTGCTCCCCCCTCAGGGGGAGGTGATCAAAGAGCGGGCCAATCAGATTATTGTCAGAGGCAGTCCCTCTTCCCATTACTATGTAACCCACTTGGACCCTGAACTGCCATGGGCTACATCTGTGCAGGGGTTCTAGGTTATCTCCATGAATAGTCCTTGGTTGGAGTATGAGTCTCTGGGAAGTTCCCTGTGTTCAAATTTTCTTGTTCTGTTGCTCTCCTTGTAGAGTTCCTGTCCTCTCCAGCTCTTACTATTTCCCACTTCTTACATAAAATTCCATTCACTCTGCCAGCCAGTTGGCCATCAGGCTCAGCATCTGTTTTGATAGTCTGCAGGGCAGAGGCTTTCAGATGCCCTCTGTGGTAGGGTCCTAGTTTGTTTCCTGTTTTCTTCTTCTGGCTTTCAGAGGCCCTCTGTGGCAGGTTCCGAAGTTGTTTCCTGTTTTCTTCTTCTGGCTTTCAGAGGCCCTCTGTAGCAGGTTCCTAGGTTGTTTCCTGTTTTTTTCTTCTTCTGATGTCCATCCTCTTTGCCTTTCAGGATGGGGATTGAACATTTTAGTTAGGGTCCTCTCTTTTTCTTAGTTTGTTTAGATGTTCAGATTTTAGTGGATTTATTCTATGTTGTATATTTATATGAGTGAGTATATACCATGTCTGTCTTTTTGCTTCTGGGACAACTCACTCAGGATGATCCTTTCCAGGTCCCACCATTTACCTGCAAATTTCATGATTTCCTTATTTTTCATTGGTGAGTAATACTCCATTGTATAGATGTATCACAGTTTCTGCATCCATTCTTCAGATTTGTAATAGCCAGAAGCTGGAAAATTTTAGATTCTTATTTTGAGAATTCTGTTTTAATATTACCATATTTTAAATTGTGTTATTTTTCTAATGTAATTTTTTTATTTTAGATATGTTGTATATCAGCCCTCTATTGAATGTGTAGTTGGTAAAAAAAATATTTTTCTAATCTGTTGCTTGCCATTTTATCCAAATTATGTTGTCCTTTTACATAAGGAACATTTTCAGTGTTATGAGGTACCATGTGTTAGTTATTATTAGTCTCTGTGCTGTCTGTATCTATTATCTGTGTCAATGAGTTCAAGATAATTCTCTCCTTTTCTATTTGATTGAGTGTGTCTGGCATTATATTTATATCTTTGATTCATTTAGATTTGAGTTGAGATTTGTGCAAGGTATTAAGTATGTATCTATTTCCATTCTTCTAAATACAGCCATCCGTCATGATCTGCACAATTTGTTGAAGATGCTGTTTTCCAGTATATCTCTGGGTTCTTTATCAAAAATTGAGTGTGAATAAGTTTGTGAACTTATGTCTGGTTCTTTAATTCTGTTATTTTGATAAATGGGTATGATTTTGTGAGAATATCATGCTACATTTGTTACTATAGCACTGTAGTTCCGTAGTACAGTTTGAGATTGGGAATGTTTCAGATATATGCCCAGGAATGGTATAGCTGGGTCTTGAGGCAGGACTATTCCTAATTTTCTGAGAAAGTGCAAGATTGGTTTCCAAAGTGGATGTACAAGTTTACATTCCCACCAGTAATGGAGGAGGGTTCCCCTTTCTCCACATCCTATCTAGCCTGTTTTGTCCTTTGAGTTTTTGATCTTGGCCATTCTGATGGGTGTAAGGTGAAATCTCTGGGTTGTTTTGATGCTGAGTATTACTTTAACTGTTTCTCTGCCATTTGATATTCCTCTGTTTAGAATTCTCTATTTTGCTCTACACCCCACCTTTTAATTTGAAGTTGATTCCTCTAGGAATTCTTTTAATATTCTGGATTCTTTTAGCTGTCTTGTATTTTTTGTCTTTGCATAAGAAGCTGAACTTTGTTCTTGCAAGATGTACAGAGAATTGTGTTAAAATTTTGGTGGAGATTGCATTGAATCTATAGATTGTTTTGGTAGAATGGCCATTTTATCTATATTAATTTCCCTGATGTATGGGAGGTCTTTCTGTCTTCTGATATCTTCTTCACTGTCCTAAAGCTTTTATTATGCAAATCTGTAGCAGAAATTTTGTAAACTTGCCTTCTTTAAAAACACAGAATCTGATCACCATGGAATAAAGCTGGACCTCAGTAACAATAGAAATAGCAAAAAGCCTACACGCACATGGAAACTGAACAACTTGCTACTAAACGACAGCTGGGTCAGGGAAGAAATAAAGAAAGAAATTAAAATCTTCCTAGAACTCAATGAAAATGAAGACACAACATACCCAAACTTGTGGGACACAATGAAGGCAGTGCTAAGAGGAAAGTTCATAGCACTAAGTGCCTTCAAGAAGAAATTTGAGACAGCGCATTCAAGCAACTTAATGGCTCACTTAAAAACCCTAGAAAAAGAAGAAGCAGACACACCAAGAAGGAGCAGACGGCTGGAAATAATCAAACTCAGGGCTGAAATCAATCAATTAGAAACAAATAAAACAATTCAAAGAATCAATGAAACCAAGAGCTGGTTCTTTGAGAAAATCAACAAGATAGACAAACCCTTAGCCAAGCTAACTAAAAGGCAGTGAGACACCACCCAAATCAACAAAATCAGAAATGAAAAGGGGGACATAACTACAGACACTGAGGAAATCCAAGCAATCATTAGGACTTACTTCAAAAGTCTATACGCAACAAAATTTGAAAACTTAAATGAAATGGACAATTTTCTTGATCGATTCCACTTACCAAAACTAAATCAGGACCAGATAAATCAATTAAATAGTCCTATATCCCCCAAGGAAATAGAAGCAGTCATCGAAAGTCTCCCATCCAAAAAAAGCCCAGGACCTGATGGTTTCAGCGCAGAATTCTACCAGACATTCAAAAAAGAGCTAACTCCAATTCTCTTCAAACTATTCCACAAAATCGAAACAGAAGCAACATTACCAAACTCATTCTATGAAGCCACAGTCACCTTGGTACCTAAACCTCACAAAGACCCAACCAAAAAAGAGAACTTCAGGCCAATCTCCCTCATGACGGGTCTGATGCTCTTTGGGTGGATGACACCTAAATGAACATTGGTACAAAGTCCCAATATATTTCTAATATCAGAGATCAGACCTCTACTCTTGCCTGATGCATCTAAAACAAAAAGAGGGAACTGTAGAGAGCTGCGTAATACCATGCCTTAAAGATGGAGCTGGTTTCCGCCTTCCACCTTCCCGATGGTGAGTGCTCTCTGTCACAAACAACTCCATATTTAGCTAAGGCTGAAGATCTGGCTTGCTTCCGTGTATGTGGACCTATTTGCATTGCCCACGAGGCACGCTGGGGTTGGCTACCCAGAGGCTATTTTAAGCTGTGGGCTGGCTTTCCCCAGGGTCAGAAGATTGTCCAAGGTTCCTGAATAAACTGCATTGAGAAGAACAACAACAAAAAAAAGATCAGAAAGAAGGAGAGGAGGACCTCCCCTATCAGTGGACTTGGGGAGAGGCATTCATGCAGAAAGGGGGGGAGGGTGGGATCGGGAGGGGAGGAGGGAGGGACTTATGGGGGGATGCAAAGGGAATAAAGTGTATTTAATAAAAGTTAAATAAAAAATTTAAAAAAAAAACACAGAAATCTTATAAGATTATGTTTTCATTTGAATCCCAGGTGTGGGGATAAGGAGCTTTGCAGAAGCTGACTGACTGGTTTGCCTTGATTGTTCTCCAGCAGGGACATGATTTTGCCAGCTGTAGATATTTTCTACAATTGTGTAACATTTGGAATTTTGGGGACTTTTCAGAGTGTAAATAAGTGCCTGAGCAGTGAGAAGCCTAGGGGTTGTTAGTTGTTGTTTGACACAGTTTGTAAGTTGTCTGTGTGGAAGAAGAAGAAGAAGAAGAAGAAGAAGAAGAAGAAGAAGAAGAAGAAGAAGAAGAAGAAGAAGAAGAAGAAGAAATTAGAGTCAGTCCTGATGAGCCCTGAGACCTGATTAGATAGGGTCAGATGGAAGTGGAGAAGGTCCTCCCCTATCCTTGGACTTAGAGAGGGGCAGGGAGTAGTTGAGGGAGGGAGGGCAAGGAATTAGGGAGGGGGCTACAGCTGGGATACTAAATAAATAAACTGTAATTAATATAAAAAATAAAAAGGAAACATTGATCAATTAAAGTAAACTCTGATTTCTTAAAAAAAAAAAAAAAAAAAAAAGAAGAAATTAGGTAGCCTGATGGCCAAGATCAAACTTGCTCCAAGGAACTCAACACTCCTAGTCAGCAGGTGGTAATCTAAGGATAACAGTGTCCCCTGTCCAACCCTTGACTTTATTCAGGGATCTCTTTCCTCTCCTCTCTATTATTTTTTCTCTCTCATCAAGTATAAGGGGTTGAAAGGGCAGAAGAAAAGGCGTGGAGAAGCGTAGAAGAAAGATGACACACAAAGTAACCTAACAATGGTACATGTCTTTTATTTACTTGGTTAGAGTAACCTCAAGATATTTTCTACTTTTCAAGCTATTGGAGCACAATATTTAATGCCAGGAAATAAAAATTTATCCTCAGGAGTTTTTTGTTGTTGTTGTTGTTTTGTTTTTTTCTAATCTCAATTAAAATGCTTATAATTACATTCTACCAAAGCAGTTAAGGTGATATGTTTTCCTATTTTTTATGCTAATAATTCCATTTTTAAGTGCTATTATAAGCAGAAGAGCAAATTTGAAAGTAAACTAAGGAAAAAATGGATATTAACTTATTTTCTGTATTTTTAGTGCCTCTCATAGTCACAATTAATGACATTTTTGTAATTAAGTAATGGTTCCACTTTACCACCCCCCCCCCCAAATCATAAAACATGTTGCTAAGTGTAGTATAACAATTCTGTTCACTGCAAAGAATCCTGGGGAAAATATCTGTTATGATAGACTAAGCACTCTCATTCATTTATGTAGCATCATGTTTGCTTTTATCTGTAGAATAGTATAAATAAACAAAATGATAATATCTTCCTGTTTGTGTTGGCTCCTGGGAAGTCTAGCTATAAATTTGTTGCATTCTTCTATCCAATATAATTAAATTAATAGAATACACTTACTCTTTCAATGTCTCTTCAAACTATATCCTAACTATATTTATATCAAAAATGATGTAATCTTTGTGAAGTGGCATTTAGTGCAAGATCATTTAGATATGGACAGGACATGCCCCAGTTTCTTTGATTCCTAACCTTCACATCTATCTTCCTAATCACTTCCTTCTCACACTTGTTTCATCCACATGATCCTATTTTTCTTTTATTCCTTTGGCCTTTCGCCTGTATCTTCACAATATGCTATCCTTATTGGAGGCCCAAAGAAATGTGGCATCCCGATATTCTAATTTTCTTTTCAGAATAATGAGAAAAATAAACCTTTTCTCTCAAGTACTCCACTATATAATTAGAAATGGTATTAAAACCATCATATAACAAATATGGTTGTAAATATTTTTATTTTTTATTTATTTATTTATTTTTATCCCAGTCGTGCCCCGAACCCTCGTTCCCTCCCAGTCCCTCCCTCCCTCATCACTACTGTGCCCCTTTCCAAGTCCACTGATGGGGGGGGACCTTCCCCCATTCATCTGATCCTGTTTTATCAGGTATCTTCATTGAGTTCCTGTTAGAAATGTAAATATTTTTAAATTAAGGTAAATTAATCAAGATATATTATATGATTACCCTGATTGCTAAATGTTTTAAATAAGTGACATATATAAATTCTATAGTCTTATTTTAATAATTTTTTTATTCATTAAAAGTTGTGTTTTAAGTAATAACTTATTTTTCTATAGTTTTAGAAAAGTGACTTGAGTGCAGGAGTTGATATTTGCAAATATCTGCCAACAGCAGTGCAAACACATCGGGGCATAAATAAAATGCTACACAGTTTATGTTTTGTGTTTGTTTACTTATCTTAATTGTGTCTAATATTCCTCATAAAACCTTCACCACATTTGTATCCAGCATATGGAGCAGAGGATTTATCTGTGCTTTAGGCCAAAAAAAAAAGGAAGAAAACTATGTGAAGCTTATTACTAACAGAAATAACAAGAACTGAGATGCAGATCAAGGTTAAAAAGGAGACACAGACATCAACACCTTATATTTTGAAGCTCTGTTTTGGCTCTCAACCAGAGCCATCTACCATCTCACTTTAACTAATGCTATAGACTTCAGTTTTGCTTTTTCTTCTGTATTGCTAAGTTTATCTAGCCACCATTTTGAAAAGCAAATTCACTCAAGTTTATTGCTTTATGCAGAGGTTTTTATACTATTTGCCAGCTACTGAGGATGGTATATCCAGCTTACAACACAGTAGAAGATCAAACATTACCTGAAGGTTATGATATATTTTAGGAATACCCTGTCTCTGTCTCTGTCCCCTTCTAAAGGGATCTTTAAGGCTCTTACAGTTACATACTTTTATATATGCAAATGCTCATGCAATTGTTTATTTGTTATTTATTTATAACCTATATGGCCCATAAAATAAAACTTGCCTACTTTCCCTTCTTTAATCCCTATTATTGAGAAAAATTCTTAATAATTGAATACTTAAAATCTATATTATCCGTTGTAAAATTGTTTATAAAATCAGCATCAACTTTCTAACTTTTCTGTGGTTATAATTCTACTTTTCTTGATTCCATGCTGAAAACAGCATGACACCCGAAGACACTCTCACTTTAGATAAAGAAAAAATACATTTTGCTCTTCTGTTGTCCACAAATGATTCAGTACTTTTTATAGAAAGCAACTATAACTGATTGAAATTTCAATTTGATCTATATTTCTTGCTTGACTCCCTTTATATTCACTAGTCTTTAAATTTCAATTGAGAAATTTGATATTCTAATGTAATTACATCATTTCCCATTACAATGCCCCTCACCATGCCCTCTCATATATCCCATCTTGCTCTCTTTCAAATTCATGAACTTTGTCTTAATTGTTAAATACATACACATATATGTAACACTTATAAATTATATATATATATATATATATATATAAAATATATACACATATATAACTTGTAAGTATGTATGATGTTACTTGCAGGTTTGCTATCAGAGCAAACCATATGGCATTAGATAACCGGTCTAAAATTACCTTTATTCAAACAAATAAATTTTTGTCTCCATCAAGCAAGCAAATTTTCTTTCACCTGTTGGTGTGTCCTTATATACAGCAAATGAATGACAGTATAGGTGGGTGTGTCCTAGTGCTTCAAATCAGTAGCATAAGCAATATTCATTTATGAGGAATAATTTACAATGATTTTTATTGCTCTGCTTCCGAGTAGAATGGTCACAGTTTAAGTGCTTAAAATATCTTTATTTCTATAAATCTTCTACAATAAATTCAGAGTGCAATTTTAGTTTGTACCTAAACCAAAGCTTACGAGAAATTGCCTTTCTTTTACATTGTCATGACTTGCCACACTTTGTGTAATTTAAATTGGTTTAATTTTTGTTTGTTTTACTTTATGAAAAAATGACATAAAATTAGATTGGAAATTTTCAAATGTCTTTGAAACATAATAAACATGGCAAGTTATATTTTAAATAACAGTAATAAAATAGCATTCAGGAAGCCAAAATAACAAAAATCTGCAATGCTGTGGAGAGCATTCCCCAGGGTCTAGTAACTTATTAAGGAAACAATTCTATTTTGACTGTTCACGTTTTAAAATTATTTGACAAAGCTGAATAAATGTAATTATGTCTTACTTCTCTGTCTATTAAAACATATAAACTTTCTTGTCTACACTGAGGATTTTCTTCGTAGACTGTTTCATTGGAAGAGTTATAACAAAAACCAAGCACAAAAATAAATTTCACATGAATCTTCTTATTTCTTGCAAAAGGTTATAGAAATAAATGAAAGAGAAATTAATTATCTGTCTAACTCTTCACTCTACCTATTCATTTGATCAAGCAAAATGGCTCACTGGACAAAGATTCACTTTGGCTTTTAGTTGAAAGTGGTGTATCAAGATGTTGAAAAGGCATGGCTACAGGATCAGCTCCCACCAGTGGCAGCAAGATTGTGGCTGGTCATGCCACAATGAATTGAGAGACAGAGAAATGGGTGAAACTTGCACTTGACTGCTTTTCTATTCTTGGCACCAAGTCCAAGTAAATGAATTTGAGTTCCATGACTTACTGTGTAGAAGAAAAGAACTGACTTTCACAAGTGGCATTTGACTTTGACTCATTTTTAAACATACAAAATAAATAAATAAATGTAATATCCATTTTCTGGATCATCACGTAACTCATTTAACATTGTGATATCTGTATTCTTTCAACATATCTCAAGTTTATGTCATATTTACTTTATAATCTCACTTCACCTGCAGTCATGCTCTAACTCAGTCCTTTGTATCATTGATCAACATAAATATCAAATTAATATTTGATAATAATATCAAATAATATTGTTTTCGGATATAACTCCAGAAAAACTTGAGAAGTATTAAGTTGTTGAAATCATTTTACTTAATTTAAACAATTGGTTAAGTTTTTTATTAGTTACTTTCCTATTTTCTGTGACCAAATTCTCCCCTGGAAACAACTAAAGGGAGGATTCACTTTGGCTTGTAGTGGAATGTGGTATATCAAGATGTTGAAAAGGCATGGCTAGAGGATCAGCTCCCACCAGTGGCAGCGAAGAGGCTCCCCCAGGAAAGGGGAGATTGAATATAGTTATGGAAATATAGGGAAGAGATGGAAAGTGAGGACTTAGTTGTGAATGGAAGGCAAAAGGGGCGATAGCAGGGAATATAGTGAAGTGCAACTCACATGGTGTGGAGATGACGCGTCTCTTAAAATAGGAAATAAATACAATGGGGTCACCAAATAGCAGGGCAACATGCTGTTAGCAAATATCTTCTGCCAAGACAAACTTCCTGTGTCACTAATAATGCATGAAGTCTGCCTTTGTAATTTGCATAAATTTCGTAATATTTTGTAATAGGCATAAATTTCATGCATGACACAGTTTTACAATAGTGGAAGTAAAAAAAAAAAAAAAACAATCCTTGTGGAAGTAAATAACCACTCTCTGGATTTAAGCTCCACTCTGTGAAATAGAAACCTTGCTGCAGTCGTCAAAACCCTGAGACTAGAATAGAACTGCAAGAGCCTAGGGGAAACCAAATACTATTTTTTCTGCTAAAGTGTCATAGCAATAAAATGACCTCTAACATTATTCTGCTATACCTATATCAGTACCTCACTGAGCTTTAATCAGAGTAGCTTTCTCTTGGAGTAGATGAAAACTAACACAGAGATTGATTACCGAACAATGTGCAAAGGTTGACAGACTTTGGAGGAGTGAGTCTTCATGAGATTTGTTCATTGAACCCATCTCCTCAGTTGTCAGGAATTTATGTGAAAAAGGGAGTCAGAAAGATTGTAAGGACAAGATGGGATAGATTTCATCAAAGAAAGGGTGTCTTTCAGATACGACAGGACTGTCACAATTACGAAATCATAGACACAACAACACAACACAAACAACACAAACAAGGGATGCAGTTTCAAGCCCGTGGGGTCTCAGTGCTGGGAGGGAACTGGACATTAGTGTCATCTCTAACCAGAAAGCTATCTCCAGCTGACAAACATTTAAAAGGGAAAAATAAGTTTTATCAAATGGATGCTTCTGTAGCTTTGAGTCAGACATAAGACAGGGCCCATGCCAAACATTAGATAGCTGATGCAGAATGAACTCACTGGTAGTTTCATAGACTTTTTCCTCCTATAGTATTGTTTGAACTTGGTTTCTTCCTAGTCTTTTTTTCTTGTATATTATGGTTTCTGAAATAGTGTTTTATGGGTTTCATTTGTGTATGTGTGTTTCTTGTGCTTTCTTTTTGGTTTTATTTTTATTTAATTATGGTTTATTGCTTTTATTTGTTTCCTAAAAAGAGAGAGAAAGAAGGAATAGAGTTGGATTGATGAGGAGATAAGGAGATCTGAAAGGAGATGGAGGAAAGGAAACTGTTACCATAATACATTGTATCAAAAATAACTAATTTTCAATAAAAAATAAAGTTACTTATATCTAACACAATTAGATTAAATTTCAACATACATGCGACAGCTATGATGGAGTTAATACACTTATATGTACAAAAGTTTCCACATGTGTCTTCAATTTTTCTATAAACTCATAGACACAAATTAGAATGGTGGTTGTTAGGGAGGTATGACTGGAAGAATGGGGAGATATTAGTCAAACAGTGCATGATTGAAAGTAGTGAATAGTTTCTTCAGACTCCACCTAAAGCATTATTCTGATACTTGGTGAAATGTACTGCATGATAAAATTAGATAGCTGTTGAAAACTCTGACTGTAACCACTGCATGCACCGAAAAGCTAACTTTGCTACGTGAAGGATATTTAACTTCCTCGACTAGAGGGGCCAGTTTATTATTCACGTGTCTATCAAAATGTAATGTTGGACATAGTCATGATCTACATGATTTGTTGGAAATTTTTTCTATGAAATGATTTCTCGTAGTAAGTGTTCTGGCTACGTCATCACGGTCCTTTGCTGAGCAAATTAGCTGTCTGTAGTCTCCCCTAGATGTTACCTTCTGTCTTCTAGGTTCCTGGAAGTTGCTAGAATATCTGAGCTGTGAATAACTCTGAGGTTGCTTTTTAACTATACTTTTTGTTATAGTCGCTGAAAATTGTGTTTCCTCTTTTAACCACTAAGTTCAGCTTAGAATCTTGACTGAACTACTGATTCCATGAAAAGATCCAATGAAATGCATAGCTGCTGTAGTAGACACATTATGCCAAAAAAAACACAGCTTAAACGATCCAAAAAGCCTATGATAAACACAGTGCATCCTTTATGGAACTTAAGCTTTTAGTCTCTTTTCTTCAAGTTCTCACTTGAGGGTTTTCCATTTCTTCATATAGAGAAATCTTATCACCATTTGGGTAACACAAACTTTCTGTATTATCTCTACCTCCAAACCCTTGAATCTGGCTATATGTGATTGACATGAAATTATGTAAATGTTATTAGTATTTCCATAAAGAGGGTTAACTGTGATACCAGCTTCTCACTTACATTATGTGAACCAGCTGTAAATTCTAGTTAGGTGATCGTGGAAAAGGGCATTTTAAGAAATCTATATAATTTTTTCCATTTTCAAATAAAGCAACGTATCAGTAGCTGCCTTTAAGAAATATTATTTGATACAAATGTCAGCATTAGTGTAAAGCACTTAGAGGAAGTTTGATGTATTAGAACACACAAACACATTCTGCCATATTTAAAATAAAAACATCATTCATAACACTTGGGTTAAAAATATTTCTTAAGAACAAAGAAATTATGTTTGAGAATATATGTGTATATACAAATAAATACATGGATAAATTAACAATGGAAGAAAAGAGAATTTGAAGGAAAGTGGGGGATGGTATATGGAAGGATTTAGAGGAAAGAGAGAAGATAGAGAAATGTTCTAATTAAAATAAAATCTCACCAAAAATAAGTATATTACCATATACAAAGAGTTTTACCTGTTTGGCTGCCATCGAATGGAGTCCACTCTTTTCTGAAGAAAAAAAAATGGAGGGGGAAAACAGGGAGGCAGGATGGGACAGGGAAGAAAATGACAGAGAAGGCTACAGCTGGGAAACAAATTGAATAAATTCTAATAAATAATAACTCAATAAACAGAAAAGAAAAAAGTGGAGGGAGAATGGATCTGGAGAGAAGGAAGGTAGGTGAAATGATGGGAGGAGTGGAAGTGGGAAATATGACTGTCATATATTGTATGTGAAAACAGTCTATTTTCAATAAAAATTTTAAAGCAGGCAAAAATGAGGGTTGATCATCTTATCCAGGGTCCTCTTTCTTGTTTATCTTCTTAAGGTGTACAGATTTCACTATGTTTATCCTATCTTATTGGTCTAGTACCCACTTATAAGTGAGTATATACCATGTGTGTCTTTCTGCTCCTGGGATACCTCCCTCAGGATGATCTTTTCGAGATACCACCATTTGCCTACAAATTTCATGATTTCCTTATTTTTAATTGCTGAGTAGTATTCCATTGTGTAAAAGTACCACAATTTCTGTATCCATTCCTCAACTGAGGGGCATCTGGGTTGTTTCCAGATTCTGGCTATTACAAATAAAGGTGCTACAAACATGGTTGAGCAAATGTCCTTGTTGTGTACTTGAACATATTTTGGATATATGCCTAGGAGTGGTATAGCTGGATCTTGAGGAAGTGCTATTCCTAATTGTCTGAGAAAGTGCCAGACTGATTTACAAAGTGGTTGTACAAGTTTACATCACCACCAACAATGGAGGAGGATTCCCCTTTCTCCACAACCTCTCCAGTATGTTTTATTACTTGAAAGACAAATGTGATGGACATTGGTTGTAGGAGAAAACAAGTAACAGGACAGGAGGCTACCACTGAGGTCCTCTGAAAGCCTCTACCTAGCAGTGTATCACAGCAGATACTGAGACTCATAACCAAATTTTTCAGCGAGGAAGAAGCAGCCCTGCTAGATCACAGAGGAGGACTTTGCAGCCAGTCCTGAAGATACCTGATAAACCAGGGTAATATGAAAGGGGAGGAGGTCCTCCCCTATCAGTGGACTTGGAAAGGGGTAGGAAAAGTTGAGGGAGGAAGGGTGGAGTGGGGAGGGAAGGAGGGAGAAGGATACAGTTGTGATACAAAGTTAATAAACTGTAACTAATATTAAAAATAAAAATTTAATTAAAAAATAAAATAAAAAACAAGCAAAATTACAATCTCAAAGATATATTAAAAAATGAAGTTAAAAATAGCTTGTGTGTTTTTATATTACAGTTCATTCACATTTTATCCCAGCTGTAGCCCCCTCCCTTGTCCCCTGAAGCCCACCCTACTTCACTCATCTCCTCCCATGACCCTCTACCAGTCCACTGATAGGAGAGGTCCTCCTCCTCTTCCATCTTACCCTAGCCATTAGGTTTCATCCAGAGTGACTGCATTGTCTTCCTCAGTGGCCTGGTAAAGCTGCATCAACCTCAGAAGGAAGTGATCAAACAGTCAGCCACTCAATTTATGTCAAGAGACAGCCCCTGTTCCCTTCCTAGAGAACCCAATTGGAAACTGTGTTGCCATGGGCTACATCTGTGCAGAGGTTCTAAGTTATCTCAGTAAATGGTTCCTGATTGGAGAAAGTCTCAGAATAGACCCCTGGGCCCAGAGTTTTAAGTTCTCTTGCTCTCCTCGTGGAGCTCCAATCCACTCCAAGTCTTTATATCTTCCCCTTCTTTCATAAGATTCCCTGTACTCTGCCCGAAGTTTGTCAATGAGTCTCAGCATCTGCTTTAATACCGTGCGGGGTAGAGTCTTTCAGAGGCCCTCTGTAGTATGCTCCTGTCATTTTCCCTGTTTTCTCCATCTTCTAATGTCTATACCATTTGCATTTCTGAATAAGGATTGAGCATCTTGGCCAGGGTCCTCCTTCTTGCTTAGCATCTTTAGGTGTACAGATTTCAGTATGATTATGCTATATTTAATGTCTAATATCCACTTATAAGTGAGTATATACCTTGTGTTTCTTCCTGCTTATGGGATACCTCACTTAGGATGATCTTGACTATTTCTGACCATTTGCTTGTAAATTTAATGATTTCCTTGTTTTAATTGCTGAGTAGTATTCCATTTTGTAAAAGTACCACAATTTCTGTATCCATCCCTCAATTGTGGGACATCTGGGTTGTTTCCAGATTCTGGTTATTACAAATAAAGCTTCTATGAACATGGCTGAGCAAATGTCCTTGTGTACTTGAGCCTCTTGGATATATGCCTAGGAGTGGTATAGCTGGATCTCAAGGAAGCACTTTTCCTAATTGTCTGAGAAAATGCCAGATTGATTTCCAAAGTAGTTTTACAAGTTTACATTCCCACCAGCAATGGAGGAGGATTCCCTTTTCTCCACATCCTCTCAAGAGTGTATTGTCACTTTAGTTTTTAATCTTAGTCATTCTGATGGGTGTAAAGTGAAATCTCAGGGTCCTTTTGATTTCTATTTTCCTGATGCAAATGACTAAAGGTGATGAAATAATTCTTTAAGTGTTTCTCTTCAATTCGATATTCCTCTATTGAGTATTCTCTGTTTAGTTCTGTAACTCATTTTTTAATTGGATTACTTGATTTTTGCTGTTTAATTTCTTGAGTTCTTTATATATTCTGGATATTAGCCCTCTTTCAGACATAGGGATGGTAAAGATCCTTTCCCAGTCTGTGGCCTGTCATTTGTTCTGATAACAGTGTTCTTTACTTTACAGCAGCTTTTCAATTCATAAGGTCCAATTTATCGATTGTTGATCTTAGAGCCTATGCTGTTGGTGTTCTGTTCAGGAAGTTGTCTCCTGTGCCAATGAGCTAAAGAATCTTCCCCACTTTTTATTCTAACATGTTTAGTGTCTCTAGCATTATTTTGATGTCTTTGATCTGCCTGGACTTTAGTTTGGGGCATGTTGGTAAGTGTGGATCTATTTGCATTTTTCTACATGTAGACATCCAGTTAGATCAGCACCATTTGTTGAAAATGCTATCTTTTGTCCATTGTATGATTTTGGCATCTTTGCCAAAAATCAATTGTCTACAAGTGTGTGCATTTATTTCTAGGTCTTCTATATCTTTCAGTCTGTTTCAATGTCAGTACCATGAAGTTTTTTTATTACTGTTGCTCTATAGTACAGCTTGAGATCAGGGATGGAGATATCTATGGAAGTACATTTATTATAGAGGATTTTTTTTTAGCTATTCTGTGTTTCTTGTTATTCCATATGAAGTTGAGAATTTTTCTTTCAAGGTCTATAAAGAATTGTGTTGGTAATTTGATGGGAACTGCATTGAATCTGTAGATTGTTTTTGGTAAGGTGGACATATTTACTATGTAAATTCTGCCAAGCCATGAGCATGGGAGATCTTTCCATCTTTGATATCTTCTTCTATTTCTTTCTTCAGAGACTTGATGTACTTTTCATACAAGTCTTTGACTTGCTTGGTTAGAGTTACACCAACGTACTTTATGTCCTTTGTGACTCTTTTGACAGGTGTTGTTTCCTTAATTTCTTTCTCAGCCCGTTTGTGTTTTGTATACATGAGGGCTACTAATTTGAATACCCTTGATCTCTTTTAATTGTCTTATTGCTCTAGCAATGACTTCAAGAACTATGTTGAAGAGATACGGAGATAGCAGGCAGTCTTGCTTTGTTCCCAATTTTAGTGGGATTAATTTTAGTTTCTCTCAGTTTAGTTTGATGCTGGCTATCTGCTTCCTGAACATTGCCTTTGCTATGTTTAGGTTAGTGTCTTGTATCCTTGATCTCTCCAGGACTTTAAACCTAAACTAATGGGGGATTTTATCAAATGCTTTTTCTGCATCTAATGAGATCATTGTGTGTGTGTTTTTTTTCAGTTTGTTTACATGGTGGATTTTATATATGGATTTCTGTGTACTGAAACACCAATGCACACCTTGGATGAAGCTTACTTTGTCATAGTAGATGATATCTTTGGTGTATTCTTGGATTTAGTTTGGGAGTATTTTGTTGAGTATTTTTGCATCAAAGTTCAAAAGGGTTATTGGCCTGAAATTCTCTATCATTGTTGACTCTTTGTGAGGTTTAGGTACCAAGGTGACTGTGGCTTCATAGAATGAGTTTGGCAATGTTCCTTCTGTTTCAGTTCTGTGGAAGAGTTTAAAGAGTATCAGTATTAACTCTTCTTTGAAGATCTGGAAGAATTCTGTGCTGAAACCATCTGGTTCTGGGCTTTTTTTGGATTGGAGACTTGACAACTTCTATTTCATTAGGGGATGGACAATTTAATTTATTTACTTGGTCTTAAATCAGTGTTGGTAAGTGTAATTGAAAGAAAATTGTCCATTTCGTATAGATTTTCGAATTTTGTGGCATACAGGCTTTTGAACTAAAACCTAAAGATTTTTGGATTTTCTCAGTGTCTGTTGTTATGTCCCCCTTTACATTTCTGATTTTTTTATTTGGAGAGTGTCTTTCTGCCTTTTAGTTTGGCTAAGGATTTGTCTATCATATTGATTTTCTCACAGAAAATTGATGTTGAGAGAGATTAATGAGCAGTGGCTATTAGATCCATTGATTTTGATGTTAGTTGTGGTAGTATGTTTGTGTGCTTGGCTACTTTTAGTTTTGCTGTAGTGAGGTTATTTATTTCCTGTGTTTTCCTGAATGTAGTTAGCTTTCTTGGGATGTGTTTTTCCTTCTAGTACTTTCTGTAATCCTGTATTTGTGGGTAGGTATTGTTTAAATTTGTTTTTTGTTCTTTAATATCTTGTTTTCTCCATCTATGATGATTGAGAGTTTTGCTGGATGTAATACCCTGGGCTGATATCTGTGTTCTCTTAGGGGCTGCATGATATCATTTTTGGCTTTCATAGTTCCTGTTGAGAAGTCAAGTGTGATTCTGATGGGTTTGCCATTATATGTTACTTGGCCTTTTTCCCTTTCAGCTTTTGTTCTGTATACTTACTGCTCTGATTATTATGTGGCCGGAGGATTTTTCTTTCTGGTCTAATTTATTAGGTGTTCTGTAGGTCTCTTGTGTGCTTATAGGCTCCTCATTTAAATTGGGAAAATTTTCTTTTATGATTTTGTTGAAAATATTTTTGGGGTCTGGAAGAGGGTAGTCTTCTTTTCCCTCTATTCCTATTGTTCTTAGGTTTTGTCTTCTCATGTTGTCTTGGATTTCTTGGATGGTCTGTGTGAAGAATTCTTTAGATTTAGCATTTTCTTGGATGGATACGTCGGTTTCTTCCTTTGTATCTTCCACACCTGAGAGTCTTTCCTCTATCTCTTGTAGTCTGTTGGCTATGCTTCCCTACATAGTTTCTGTATTCTTCCTTAAGTTCTTTTTTCCATGATTTCCTCTATTTGTGTTTTCTTTAATTTTTCCAGTTCTATCTTATGATCTTGGGCCGTTTTGTTGATTTCCTTCACCTATCTGACTATATTTTCCTGTTTTTACTTTACCTGTTTGTTTGACATTCCTCTGTATCTGTTATTTCTTTCAGTGATTTAATTATTTCCTCTCTGAAGGCCACAAACTGTTTGGCTACATCTTCCTGTATTTCTTTATGGATGGCCCTAATCTCCTTGGCTTTATCGTCATCTCTTTCTTTATGGATGGTCCTAATCTCTTTGACTTTATCTTCCTCTATTTCTTTATGTGTTTTATTTGTTTCCTCCATTATACACTTCATAAGCATAGATGTCAGGGCATCTACTTGAATTTAACTTATGATAGGGTGTCCAGGGCTACTTGGCCCTGGATAACTGAGTTCTGGGGATGCCATATTGCTTTGACTTTTTTTTTAAATTTTTATTTTTATTAATTATACTTTATTCACTTTGTATCCCCCCATAACCCCCTCCCTCCTCCCCTCCCGATCCCACCCTTCCACTCCCTTCTTCACGAATGCCCCTCCCCAAGTCCACTGATAGGGGAGGTCCTCCTCTGACTTTTGTTGGTTGTGCTTTTACGCTGGCCTCTTCCCATCTGGCTGTCTCAAGTATTGTATGTTTGTTTCTCTTGCCTGCTTTAATCCTGGGATGAGGAGAATCCCCTTGGCAGGAAGAGGGAAGATGGTTATTTCTGAAGGAGGTCTCCTCAGCTTTTTGTGTATGGTAACTGAATGGCTGATGGTTCTCAGGAATTGCCACAGCTTACCTCAGGCATAAGGACCTGTGTGGTTCCTGCAGTCATTGGTAGTCAGCGGTGCTCTCCTCTCTCCAGGAGAAGTCCTAGAACAAGCTGCCTTGCCAGTGGGTTTCTTGCTCTGAATTTACTGAGCTACTACTGTTGCTCTTACACTGTGTTTGCTGGGCGCAGCCCTCTTGAAGAACCAGGGATCCCACGGTTGGGTCAGTTTAGCTAAGGAGACAGATTGTGCCTTGGATCAGGATCTGGGGGATGATCCTGTGGATCCCAGGCTTCTGTAGGTCTGAGGTTGTAGCTCTGTTCCCCAGTTCCCAAGCGTTAATCAGTGGCAGGTGAGTGCAGTACTCATGCATGGGGCAGGAGACTAGAGCCTGGAGCTTGCAGGAACCGGGAAACTTTCCAGGCATTACCTGGGTATTCTGTGGTTGTGCTTGATGTTTCTCCCACCATGGGGTTTCCTCCCAACAGAGGTACCCTGTCTGTTGTATTTTGGGGTCCACAGTTCAGTCTGGAATGATGAGTTGACCATGCAGACACAGGCAAGTGGCTCCCCACTGGCAATTTGGTACCAGCAGGAACCCTGGATCTTTTTCTGAGAATTTTATGGGATGAGATGGGATGGTTCAGCTGAGTTCCCTGAGGTCGGACCTGATGTTTCCCTCACCACGGGGTTTCTTCTCACCTGGGAAACACAATCACTGGTGTTTTAGGGCCCAGAGTTCAGTCTGTTGCTACATCTGCAGTCACTGTTGTCCTGCTTGACAACAGTGTCCTCTTGGTGCTGCCATCTTGGATTTCCTCAGCTTGTTTGTTTTTGAAGAAGAGGTTAATGATGTGCGGATTTGTATAGGAGATGATCTAGGAGGATCTCAAAGGAATACAAGGATGGGAACCATAATCAGAATATATTGTGACAGAAATCTGTTTTGAATAAATTAGAAAAAACAAAGACAGAGAAACAAAAAAAGCTATATTTTTGATCGTTTGTCATTTATACTAATTTTAAAATTCTAATTAATCTATGTAGATTGTGGTAGTTTGAATATTATGCCCCACTTAGTTCCATAGGGAGGTGTGGCCTTTCTATAGTAGGTATGACTTTTTTTTTAGAGAAAGTGGGTCAGTTGGGGATGGTCTACTGGATCATAGTCTCTTCCTGCTGCCTACAGATCCAGATGCACAAATCTTAGCTCCTTCTCTAGGATTATGTCTGCCTGTGTACTGCCATGATTTGCACCATGATAATAATGGACTAAACCTTTGAAACTGTAAGACAATTCCAAAATCAATTATTCAATTCATTGTACTAGTATTATTTTTAAATTAGATGAATAAGAGAACGAGTTATGAAGCAGATATTTTTCCTGCTAATTATACATGAGAAGTAGTAACCATATACACACAAAATTTACATCTATTTACATATGTAGCTGAAAAATCAGTCCATTTCATTTTCATTTTCCTTCTCTGAGAGTCAAAATGGTAAGTACTCTGGTTGAAATCCATATACAATCTTTTATTGTTTTCTGGATTTTGCTTAAGGCTATGTGTGGTAGGCATATACATTTTAAATTTATGACATTATTACTTAATGTATTGATGCAATTAAAATAATTATGTAATATAGTGGTTAGCAGTTAATACCAATGTTATGTGTATATATACAAGGAATTATGGAGAAAAATGATAAAACCTGATTTCAAACAGTATTTAATAAAACAATTTCATTGGTAACAAAAGTACAAAGAGTGAATCTTCTTGATTGTCATGTATTTAATATTTTATGAAATTATATAAATGACAACAAAATATTATTAGCAACACAAGCCTACAATTTTAATGAGAAGAATTTCTCAAAACTGTGATGCATTCAGTTTTCTAAATTGTTTTTTCTAGCTTGCATGAGACAATAATATGGAGGTTTTTACAGAAAGACACAGTAACATCATGTGTGAATTATGGAAGTCACTTGTAACTAGATCTGAGTATACCCATTTTTTCTCTGTTTATAAATTTATTATTTTCATTTCTAATGTATTCACTTTACATCCCAATTGTAGCCCCCTCTGTCATCTCATTCTGATCTCATCCTATACCCCTTCCTTTCTCCATGAAGGTACCCTAGTAAGGAGAATAGAGATTGTCACTGACATGGACTGTATTGTCTGCTTCTCAATCACTTCCCTGTGGCAGGACAGTCTTTTCAGGACACAGAATCAGAGGCTTCATCCAGTCCTGATGAGACTTGATAGTCTGGTGTCAGTTGTTATGGGAAGAGGGCTCACCATTTTGAGTATACTCGTTTTTATTTATCATACTTCAAGAAAATACAAAACAGGGGTCAATGTGGAATGCATTATTAAAACTGTTGTATTATGCTTTCCTTGCTTTTAATAGCTGAGTATTATTTCATTGTGTGAACGCACCACTGTTTCTTTATCCATTCTTTGGTTGAGGGACATTCAGGTTGTTTCCAGATTCTAGCTACTATGAATAAAGCTGCTATGATAATAGTTGAGCAAACGTACATGTTATATGATGGAACATCTTTTGGGTATATGCCCAGGAGTGGTATAGCTGGGTCTTGAGGTAGCACTATTCCCAATTTTCTTAGAAAGTGCCATATTGATTTCCAAAGTGGTTATACAGGTTTGTGCTCCCACCAACAATGGAGGCGTGTTCCCCTTTCTCCACATCCTTACCAGAATGTGCCCTCACTTGAATTGTTTTTATCTTAGCCATTTGACAGGTGTAAGACGGAATTTCAGTCATTTTGATTATCATTTCCCTGATTACTGAGGACATTGAATATTTCTTTAAGTGTTTCTCTCCCATTCGGTATTTCTCTGTTAAGAATTCTCTGTTTATTACGAATAAAGCTGCTATAAACATGGTTGAGCAAATGTCCTTGTTGTGTACTTGAGCAAATTTTGGATATATGCCTAGGAGTGGTATAGCTGGATCTTGAGGAAGCACTATTCCTAATTGTC
>REGO01000468.1:301387-392426 GCA_010120015.1 Rhombomys opimus | reverse complement strand
TAACTAATATTAAAAAAAATTTAAAAAAAGAATTCTCTGTTTATTTCTGTATCCCATTTTGTAATTGGAATATTTGGTTTGTTGGCAGTTAATTTCTTGATTCACTGGGGGTAGACTCTGACATTTCAAAAGCCCATGCCAGGCCCAGTGTTCCTCTGTGTCTGTCTGTGTTTTTTCTGTCTCTCTGTCTCTGTCTTTCTCTCCATGTATGTGTGTTTGTATACAGGAAAAACAACATGCCAAAAGAATCATGGGATTTATCCAAAGATGGAATTGCAAACCTAGACAGATGGGCTTCAGAATACCTGATGCTTGCATTCCACCTGTGTAGGAAAACCTTCCTCTCAGCAACTTCACTGATTCAGCTGTCACTCTCAGGAGAATAAAATTGTACAGTGTTCTTTGCCCTTCAAGCTTAGAAGACATATTCTAAATATATTTTCTTTTGTCCTTTTCCTAATTGTTCTTTCACTCCCCTTCCCCCTTTTATTTTAAGTCTTTGATTGCTTGTAAACTAAATTTTATTTTATCCAATAAATTTGTTTCTTTTCATTCTGTTTCGTTTTGTCTTCAGGAGAAAGAATCTTTAAGTACTTTATTACCTATAGCTTGTAGTTCAATGCATTTAATTAAAAAATTCAAGTTAATTATTTGTCAACACACCCAGATATATATGTATATTTCCCCTAAGTAACAAAATGTTGGCTCGTCTCTTATACACATTTTATTTATTAGGTTAAAGTTTACACTTTCATTAATAATAAAATGATATCTCATTTATGTTTTTAACTGATCTATTTATTTAAAATATATACTTTCATCTTAATATTCATTCTTTGATTAATCTCTCTGATGCCATGGATGGTCTTTTGGGAAATAATTAGACAGTTTATCACAGAGCCACATCCACAGATTTTAATTCCTCTGTGAATTAAAGGGTTTAACTGAATGGAAAAATTTAAATAACTTGTGTCAGTATCTCCATATAACAAGACTGAGTTGCTGAAATGGTTAGTCAATACGCCTGGGTGAAAAAAAAAAAAAAAAGAAAGAAAATTCCTGACTTGAATATAAAATGTTTTAAAAAATATAGAGGCTGAGTATTGCACTTAAAAATCTACTTTTAAATAGATTCTTTTTTAGCCTGAAACAAATGGAATATTTGAGATTCTAAGTAAACGTTGTCTTTTAAATTAAATTATTTTTTATATACATTATATTTTATGGGGAAAGAACTTAAATAAAAATGCTAGGAAGTTAATCAGCATATAGTGGTAGTTATATTTTCTTTATACTGTGTACATACTTGCACACTTCAGATTACTTTAATATAGGAGTTATTTTACCAAAAGAAAAGAATTATCACTAGATTGTAGTAATTTGAAACTACATTATGGTAATTAAATTGAACTCATTTGTGGCTATTATCTGACATAGTTACTAAAGTATTGATAAATAATTATATTGCCGAGTCAAGTCTGATTTGGAAATCATTGGCATTTAGGAAAGAACAGTGTAACCATCATATGAACATGTGAACCGATCATAGAAGAATTAGAGAAGTCACAAGCTGACCCTTTGACTTTCAAGGTTTCTTGTTTTGCGGAAAATGCAGTTTAAACAAACACTTTTTAGAAAAAGGCATTTACTTCTCTTTAGTCAGTAGAAATATTATGTGATCACAGCTTAAAGCAGATCTCTCGGTGAAGAGAGCTCCCCCACAGTGCTCAGCATCTATATTCTTTTTTCCTACCTAAAACTTTTGTGCAGAGTGATCAATAGCAGTGTTAGCTACTGTGATCTGGAGGCTTTATATTTGCTCAAACTCTAGATCTGCAATAAAACTTGGAAATTATGGCTATAGGAAGACTCCACATATGATAATCAGCAATCTCACAGTATTTAGGAAGTCTATTAAATTGCTACAGAATGTCTTATTTGCAGCTTTTTTTGGCACTGAATTTGCAACTTAGCACTCTGCAAATGCTTCCATTTGGTCATCAGCTAAGCTAAAGCACACATAATTTGTACAGATTCCAAGGATGATAATTAAGGTTATTACAGTGATAACCCCCAGCATATTTGCAGACTTCCTGGGCAGCAATAATAACTAGCTCATCATCTTTTAATTAACATGGTAGATGTTTTGTTACCTAAAAATAAAATTGAGTCCAAATTTACTATCAGCGCAATGGCATGTATACTCTATTAAAATTTTTACTGTAGGTTCCATTCAGCCTTAGAGTATCAGTTCATCTTACATGACTTATGTTCTCATACTGAAATTTAAATAATATCATAATGCCTACAGTATTCTTTGGACCAATAAACCATTTTCAGGTAAAGATGTGCCTTTGTTCTATGAGACTTTCTAAGTGTACACAAAACTTTTATGTAAATTTTCCATATAGGTTTATAACGTGATGCTTTAATCAACTTAAACTCTAAATGTATAATCTTATTGTTTTTGTAACGTTAGGCTTCATTTTCAGAACTGCAATTTCTTTCTTGATGTAATTTTGGTAATAAACAGTGACATGAATATCAATAGGTTTGGAGCCAACTTGCATGTGAAGGTGAAGATACTTAAATATGACGAGTAAACACAGAGCTTGTTTTAGGTATGTAAAATGAGGCAGAAGAAATCTATTTTCCAAATTATAGACAAAGATTCAGTTCCATAAGTTATAATATTTAATAAACCCCAGTTAATATTTTTCCTTGATAAAAAATCTGTTGACTATTTATATATAATATATGTATGTCTCCAAATAAAATGTAACCAAACTTTTTAGTCAAATAAAATGTAAAATTACAGATTTTTTCATACCCTTAATAAAATTGTTGCAATAATTTTTTTTTTATTTTTTTGTAAGACAAACAGTCACTTATTTGGTCCTATTCCTATGTAACACCAGCACAATATTTTTTCTCTCTTACATACTCAGAGTAATTGTATAAAAGTCCTTACTCATTTGATACTTCTTGAGCATTTCTTTCATGTACTTGTAATGGTTTCATTGTTCATATCTTATATTTAAGCCTTTAATCCATTTTTATTGATTTTTGCCATTGGAGGCAGGTTGAACTCTGGATTAATTCTTCTGCATGTGGACTGACTCTACTTTTGCCACATATGTTAAATATTTGTTCATGGAGAATTTTGGCTGAAATTTTAGAATTTCTGCTAATGTCTTTAGGTCTATGTATCAATTCAATTTTCACTCCAGTATATGCCTTCTAGATGGCTACAGATTTTTGGAACATTGTGAAATCACTTAAATGGTAAAATAATCACTTATTTTATCCACTCAAGGAGAGCTGGGCTATTCAGAACTTAATATGAATCCATAGTGGTTGTCTTATTTAGGGTGTCTACTGCTGTTATAAAACACCAGGGCTAAAAACAACTCAGGAAAAGGATGTCTTTTGCTTCAACTTTCATATCATGGTCCATCTTTTAAAGCAGTCAGGCAGGAACTCAAAGTAGAAACCTGGAGGCAGGAGCTGATACAGAGGCCATGGAAGAGTGCTTCTGACTGGCTTGCTTTTCCTCCTTCTTATAGCACCCAAGACTCCCATCTCAGGGGTGGTGGCACCCTCAATGGGAAGGACCCTTCCACACCAGTAACTGATTAGGAAAATGCCTTACATCTGATGGCTGTTTTTTTACCTGTTGAGTCACCTCTCAGATAACTCTAGCATGTGTTATGTTGACATAAAATCAGCCACGTAAGTGTTTTTTTTAATTTTTTTTTATTATTTTATTTTTTTTATTACATTTTATTAAATCTGTATCCCAGCCGTGCCCCGAACCCTCATTCCCTCCCAGTCCCTCCCTCCCTCCCTCATCACTACTGTGCCCCTTTCCAAGTCCACTGATAGGGGGGGACCTCCCCCCATTCATCTGATCCTGTTTTATCAGGTATCTTCATTGAGTTCCTGTTAGAAATAGTCCTTGTTCCCCTCACTTTGGGAAACCAATTGGTTACTGAGCTACCACAGGCTACATCTGAGCAGAGGTTCTAGGTTATATCCATACATGGACCACAGTGGTTTTAAGATTGATTTTATATTTTTTTGAAAAATGTTGTTGATGCTTTAATAGGAATTATCTCAAACCTGTACATTATATCAGAAAAAATTGGACATTTTAACAAGGTTAATTCATTTCTTGAAGAAATATTTGCTGTCTTTCTTATATATGTCTCTTTCATTAATTTTCCAGTGTTTGTAGTTTTCCCTGTTGAGACTTCTTCCCATTTGGTTAAATTTTCCATAATTTTTTACTTTTTTACTTTAACAAATGACATTTCTTTCTTGATATATTTTTCTGCTGGTTTTCAACTGATTTACACAAATAGTAGCAGTTACGTAGAATAGTATTATATACTAAAATTTTGTGGATGTAGTTACACTTTTCTGAGTTATTGTAATGTTTTCTATGTATAAGATAGCATTAGCAGAGAAATCATGACCTCCTTTTCTCTAATGAGGATCTCTTTAAAATTTCCTCCCAACTTACTGATTTTTATTAGACTTTTAGTGCACTGTAGAATTCAAGTGGTAAAACTGGATATTTCCATCTTCCTACAAATTGTAAAGATGCATTCTGTCATTAGTTAAAATATTAGATGCCCTCCTCTGTGGCCTAGCAAGGCTGCTCCTCCCTTGGTGGGGAGGGGAGGTCAAGGATCCAGCTACTGAGTTCATGTCAGAGACAGTCCCTTTTCCCCTTACTAGGGTACCCACTTCGATACTGAGCTGCCATGGGCTACGTTCGAGCAGGAGTTCTAGGTTATCTCCATGCATGGTCCTTGACTGGAGAAACAGTCTCATAAAAGACCCCTGTGCTGAGATATATTTGTTCCTTGTGGAGCTCCTGTCCTCTCTAGGTCTTACTTACTCCCCCTTCTATTATATGATTCCCTGTACTCTGCCAAAGGTTTGGTTATGAGTCTCAGCATCTGCTTTGATACACTGCTAGGTAGAATCTTTCAGAGGCCCTCTGTGGTAGGCTCCTGTCCTGTTTCTTGTTGCAGCCAGTCCTGATGAGACCTGATAAGCTAGGGTCAGATGGAAAGAAAGGAGGACCTCCCCTATCATTGGACTTAGAGAGGGGCAGAGAGGAGATGAGGGAGGGAGGGTGGGCTTAGGAGAGAAAGAGGGAGGGGGATAGAGCTGGGATACAAAGCAAATAAACAGTAATTAATATAAAAATAAAAATATAATTAAAAATAAAAAACTATATTAGATGCGTATATATGATGTCTTACTCTGAATTTTCTTGATAATTTTGAGGTATATTCTCTCCATACCAAATATGCTCATTGCCTTCATATGAATTTTAAATTTTATCAAATATATATTGTATTCGTTAAAACTATGTGATTCAGATATTTCATGTTATTAATCTGCTATATCAAATCTCTTGAAAAGTTTTTGTTTTGTTTTGTTTTACAAGAGAGGGTTTCTTTTTGTAGCCTTGGTTGTCTTGGACTCACATTATAGACCAGGCTAGCCTTAAACTCAAAGTGGTTCTGCCTCTGCCTCCCTACGTGCTGGGCATAACACATCTCTTGATTTGTATAAGCTGACTTATATGTTGAATATATGTATGTCTTAATTTGAAGTTTTAAAATTTGTGGACATATTACGGAAGCACAAGAAATTAAAGATGCTTTAATTATTTTTCCATTGCTGTGATAAAACACAACGGTCAGAAGCAACTTTTAAATGGAGAATTTATTTGGGCTTATGGTCCCAAAGGGATAAGAGTATATCATGGCAAACAAGTACTGCAAAAGGTAAACATGTTCCTGAAGCAGAAGCTGAGATATGGTATCCTCAGTCATAAGCTGGAAGCACAGAGAGTGAAGTAGAATTAGGTCAGACAGTTTACTCTTAAATAACTCCCACATTGGGCATATTTGTTCCACCAAGACTACAACTCCTGAGCCTCCTCAGCAGGGGACCAAGTGTTCTCATATCTGAGTCTATGAAGTGGCATCTCCTTCAGACCACTACAGTTATGATGGAAAACGGGATATCACTAAGCTAAATAATGTAAGGTCAACAAAGTAAATCATTAACACGGTGAATGAAAGTCAACCCAAAGAGTGGAAGAAAACACTTGTCAACTCTGTACTTTTTGAAATTATGCTCAATTGAAATTTGAGCACATTTATATAATGTGCATTGACCTATGATACCTTCCATTTTTCTCTATAATAATTTTTTTCACTTTAATCACATCATTTTTTCCTCTCAGTTTCTTTTTTGTCATTTTATTTTTAATAAGCTGAAGCCCTTTAGTGCTCTCTGCAGTTGAATTGGTGGACTGGAGCATGGGTGGCTTTCCGTGGTTCCTCTCTCAGTAGCCACAGTTGCCCGTAGCTCCTCAGCTAGGAATGTTACTTCCTGAGCCTTGACTCTCACCCACACTGTTATTTGGGTTACCTTAACCTTGTGCATATCACTTGCACCCAATCACAGCTACCTCGAGCTCATATGGGGAATAAAAATATTCTGTCCCAGGGTTGTTTTGATTTGCATTTCTTTAAGTGAGGATGAGCATTTCTTTAAGTGTTTCTCTGCTATTCGATATTCCTCTGTCGAGAATTCTCTGTTTAGCTCTGTTCCCCATTTTTTAGTTGGATTACTTGGTTTGCTGCTTTTCAGCTTCTTTAGTTCTTTGTATATACTGGATATTAGTCCTCTGTCAGATAAAGGGTTAGTGAAGATTCTTTCCCAGTCTGTAGGAAGACGTTTTGTTTTGATGATGGTGTCCTTTGCTTTACAGAAGCTTTTCAGTTTCATGAGGTCCCATTTATTGATTGTTGCTCTTAGAGTCTGTGCTGTTGGTGTTCTGTTCAGGAAGTTGTCTCCTGTGCCAATGAGTTCTAGGCTGTTCCCCACTTTTTCTTCTAACAGCTTTAGAGTATCTGGTTTTATGTTGAGGTCTTTGATCCACTTGGACTTTAGTTTTGTGCAGGGTGATAAATATCACCTTACACCCATCAGAATGGCCAAGATGAAAAACTCAAGTGACAACACATGCTGGAGAGGTTGTGGAGAAAGGGGAACCCTCCTCCACTGCTGGTGGGAATGTAAACTGGTACAACCACTCTGGAAAGCTATCTGGCGCTTTCTAAGACAATTAGGAATAGTGCTTCCTCAAGACCCAGCTATACCACTGCTAGGTATATACCCAAAGCTTGCTCAAGTACACAAAAGGGATACTTGTTCAACCATGTTTATAGCAGCTTTATTTGTAATAGCCAGAACCTGGAAACAACCCAGATGTCCATCAACGGAAGAATGGGTACAGAAATTATGGTATTTCTACACAATGGAATACTACTCAGCAATCAAAAAGGAGGAAATCATGAAATTTGCAGGCAAATGGTGGGATCTAAAAAACATCATTCTGAGTGAAATATCCCAGAAGGAGAAAGACAAACACGGTATATACTCACTTATATAGACCTATAAGATATGATAAACATAATGAAATCTATACACCTAAAAAAGATAATCAAGAGAGCGGACATGGGGTAAGATGATCAATCCTCGTTTAGAAAGTCAGATGGGATGTGCATTGAACCTATGACAGGAGTCTACTGAGCACATCTGAAAGACTCTAACTAGCAGTGTTTTCAAATCAAAGACTCATGACCAAACCTTTGGCAGAGTACAGGGAATCATAAGAAAGAAGGGGAGTTAGTCTGATGGGGAAAGGATAGGAACTCCACAAAGACCAAATATATCTGGGCACAGGGTCTTTTCTGAAAATGACATTCAACCAAGGACCATGTATGGATATAACCTAGAACCTCCGCTCAGATGTAGCCTGTGGTAGCTCAGTAACCAATTGGTTTCCCAAAGTGAGGGGAACAAGGACTATTTCTAACAGGAACTCAATGAAGATACCTGATAAAACAGGATCAGATGAATGGGGGGAGGTCCCCCCCTATCAGTGGACTTGGAAAGGGGCACAGTGGTGATGAGGGAGAGAGGAAGGGACTGGGAGGGAATGAGGGTTCGGGGCACGGCTGGGATACAGAATTAATAAAATGTAACTGATAAAAATAAAATTAAAAAAAGAGAATAAAAAAAAATATTCTGTCCTACATTTTCATGGTTGTGATTGGTAAATGGGGTGCCTCAATCAACTACAACTAGGGAGTCTGCTATTTTCATATGGAGAAGAGAGGGCTGAACAGGGAATGATCTTGTACCACTTGTAAACTTTACCTCAGCTCCCTTAATTGTGAAATGAAAAATTGTTCAATTTACCTGGAGTGTGGTGATAACCCTAAGAGCTCTTAGAAATCAGAACAATACATTTGAAAGGTTGATGCTTTTTAAAATAATGTAGCAATTTTATTTTTATTTGAAAAAAATGTTAGACCTTAATAATTTCATTTTTCTTTCACAATGGATAAATTCTGTGCATACTCTGTATTTATACACACAGAATCACAACCTAATTCCCTGAGGTGACTTAATTTTATAGAAGAAAATTAACAAATAGCTATTAAGGTCTGTTTCTTCTTAATTGAAAACCTGAGTAGTAGTTTTGACATCTGAAATGTTCTATAAATTATTTGGAACGATAAGAAGTTCAAGCATCCATTGAATTCACTTAAACTAATAGCAACTTTATGGATGCAAATTATTGTAAATATTGACAATGTGATAAATATGAATAAAATTAACCCCCTGTTTGGATGAGAGCAACAAATACATATTCAACTCCCTAATGAAAGTAAAACCTATTCAGTGATTACTCTTTTAGATTGTTATTCTCTGGAGAGTCAAAGAACTCCATAATCAAAACCAAGTTCCTAGTAAAGCTGTCCTCTGAGCTGTTCCACCCAGCAGCTGATGAAAACAGATGCAGAAACTCACAGTCTATCATTGTGTGGAGCACAGGGAGCCTTGTGGAACAATTGGGGGAAGGACAGAAGAATCTAGAGGGGACAGGATCTCTATAAGATGACCAACAGAGCCAACTAACCAGGACTCACTGGTTCCCCTGGAGATTAACGTGCCAACCTAGGACCATGCAAGGGTTGGACCTATGCTCCCTACACAGAGGTAGCTAGTAGGCAGCTTGGTCCTCATATAGGTCACCTAGTATGGTGGGGGCTGACTCGGATGTGGACTCTGTTGTCTGCTTTTTGATCACTTTCCCCTGCTGGGCCTATCTGGCAGGCCACAGGGAAGAGGGTGAACTTAGTCCTGATGCAGCTTGATATGCTGAGGTGGGTGGGTACTGGTGGAGGTGGAACTCCTCTTCTCTGAGGATTAGGGGAGAGAGGATAGTGGAAACAGAGAAGGAGGGTGGGAACTGGAGGAAAGAAGTAAGGGAACTATACCCCACATGTAAAGTGAATAAATTAAAATTAAAATTTAAAAGCAAAGAAACAAAAAACAAAAAAAGAGTTCTCACCAAAAAATTACTGGGTTTGTAGAATTTAAAATTGGTGTTAATTAATAGAAAACATATTATTTATATTCTAACAGTACAATGAAATATGCTTTGTAAACATCTCCTATTTCCTTAATACTGCAAAGGAACTATTGATTTCTGTGTAAATCTTCTTATATATGCTGCCGGTGTTTTCTTGTTTTAGGCAATTTAAGTAGGTATAATTAGAAATATGAAGTGTGTGTATATGCGTGTGTGCTTATGTGTATGTGTGTGATAAAGCATTTGTTTAAATTAATATCTAAATATCAATTCTGATCTAAAATACACTGGTCTTGTATTCTATGTTATTTCATATTATTATTTTATCCTATAACAACAAAAGTAAACCTCTTGACATTTAATTCTTATATGTAGAAAAATGCAAAAAGAAAATCCTAAAAATGAACTCCTAATCTTGTTTTTTTCCTAAAGCTGGAGGCTTTATGAGCAATACAGCCATTTAAAGTTCAGTTCTCAGTGCTTCTGAGATACAGTCATTTAAAACCTCTAATGCCCACTGAGCTCACTGTCAACTCCTGATAATGGCAATATGGAATAGAGCCTGAGTTTCAGCTCTCCGTGGGAAACACGCTTGTAAGAGGATGTAAATATCTCTTCAGGGGAACACCATAAAACTGAATTTGTGAAGATGATGCTAAAATATGACTGGTAATCCATCCTGAAAGCACAAAACCTTTCCACTGTGAAAAATATAATCACATTTACTCAAATATTTATTTGAAAAATCACAGGACTGGATAGAACCCAGGGAGCCTGTCAAGTCCATTTTCTGGCCTCTAGGCAAGACCACATTTAAACTAACTGAGATACTAAAAATCGCTTTTCTAGGAAGGGACTTCCCTGGGCAACCCATTTTCATGTTCAGCATTCTGAATTGTTAAGAAATCCTTCATTACATTTTCTCTACATGCTACTTGCTCTGTCTGTTGCTGCAGTTAATCCCTTTCTCTTCCAATACATGTAAAAAAAGAAAGGAGCTTATCATTATATACTGAAAGGCAACTATTTATACGTTATATCTTTGCATATACCTCAGCTTTGTTGTTTTTAACATTTTTAAACTTTATTTTTTTACAAGGGCCTTTATTTTCTAAAATTTTATTATTCTCCATGATTCTTTTCAACTTATGCTTAATCTTTGAACATTTTAGAGAATATTCACAAATAAGACAAGAAGGTCAAATGTGACATTATAGTATTACAAAGATGATTCTTTTTATAGATTATATTTCCAGTTGCTCTGCATATCTGATTTATTGTGCTGCTTCTTGCAGTCAGCTAACAAAGACTGTTCTTACCTACTGAGTGATATATATATATATATATATATATATATATATATATGCATGCTATTTATGTCAAGTGCCTCATATGTAACCTTTACGTATTCTATAATGGGGGTGATATTATACCTCCACTTGCTGAAATGATGCCAGATAAACAGCACTTTCACTGACTGAGTGAATGAGTACGATAAGATGACAATAATAACTTTTGTTTATGGTGTCTTTTGTATATGACACCCACTTTGATAAACATGGTATATGAATTACCTAATTTCAGCCTTGGCAGGCCACAGAGGGAGACAGTGCAGCCAGTCCTGACGAGACCTGATAGGCCAGGGTCAGATAGAAGGGAGGAGGACCTCCCCTATCAGTGGACAAAGGGAGAAGCTTAGGGGGAGAAAAGGAAGAGTAGGTGGGTTTGGGAGGAGATGAGGAAGGGGGCCACATCTGGATACAAAGTAAATAAATTCTAATAAATAAAAATAATTAATTTTTAAAAATGCAAAAAATGATTTTAAAATGCATTGGTTTCTTCTTAAGGTATGAAACACTAAAATGATAGATACAAGGTATAGAATTGCTATTATCTGCCAACAGAATTTGCCTATTCTGTGGGCCAAATTCTGTAGCCTGTGGTTTTAACAGCTATAAGAAAAAGCAAAACAATTTATTTAATTTTTTTCCTTAATACTTCCTAAATTACCTGAATGGAAAACTCTAATTAGAATAATTCCAAGGTGCAGGAATTTCAAATTTCTTATCAGTGTCTTTGTAAATTTCTCCTGTGAAAAACTTAGAGGCTAGATAACATCTACTATGGGAAATTTTAAAGCACCAATTTCTAGGTTAGTGTTTGTATAGATTTTGTTTTATATAACTAATAAGACATGAAGCAGCTTACTAGGAAAAATACCATAGACTGAAAATTTAAGCTAAAGTAAATTAGCTAAGAATGAAGTGCGACTTTATCGTGAGTTTGAAGATGATCCTGGAAGATCAGTTTTGTTTGACAGAGAGTAGTCAGTGGTATCCAAGTGAGATAAAAACTGACTTTGAAAAGCAATTGCAAATTTAAAGATAATGTTTTCTTGGCTTCCAAGGGATAATAGCATTTCCAGAACTGACCTAGAACCTTGCCTACAATTTTCAAATCAGGGAATCAAAATTATTTTCTTTTCTATGTGTCGTATGCCCTAGAATCAGTGTAGGTTAACTGAGAAATGAATTTATATGACTTTTTTTTCAAAGTGGTACTGGGAAGAAAACAGAAATTGTGACTCTAGGTACTAATAAACTTACCTGTTTTTAGCAATATCAGTGGTGAGGAATTTCCTCAGCAAGAGTCTGCAAACAATTTTCTGTGGATTCAAGAAAGGGTAGATGTAAAAGTCCTTTTTTTCATTAGGATTTCTTCTTAAAGAACAAGTTACCCATCTAAAAATAATTAATATAAATAAAATAAGTGATTATTAATACTGAATATCTTAAAATATTTTAATTAGAAATGACACTAATACTTTACAAAAATTACTTGATTTAATCTCTACAACATATTTATATAAGATGGCACAATTTTTCATTATTATAAAAATTATTATTAGAAAAGAGGAAGTGTGACATTGAAAAATATCAGCATACTTTAAAAATTATTTCTCAATTATATTGTAGAAATGTATTCAAATAAAAAATGTAAAGCTGGCTCCATATTGCTACTTAATATCAAGTGGAAATAAGAATAATAATGGAAAATATTTTTAAAATATAACTAATATATTAATAATTGTTTGTGAGGTAACAAAAAAGGATATCATCAATGGTATAAAATGGCCAAGGATTGTTCAGAAAATACACTTACTGTTTTTAGTAATTGTGTTTGAAATCGTTCTTTTTCTATTATATATATATATATATATATGAATATAGTAAATGAATATATATATGTATATATGTATATATTGGATGCTGATTTCTGTAATCCCACCAACTCATATCACCCTGCACAATTTTTACCCTACTTTCTCCCCAAAACTCTTTTTATATTCTTTTAAATTCCACAAACTTACTATGACCAAAATTCTTTGCAAGACAGAAATACACAAATCTTTCTATTTCTGCTTTGGAGATTACTATTATTCCAACAACCATGTTAGCAGACAAGGATAAGAAATGAGGCTATGCAATGAATAAAAAATAAATAAATTGGTTCGGCAAGATGGCGGTGCCAGGATGACTCTAGTTCTGACCAGCAGCACAGCAGGATCGGCACAGTAGTCAGCAGTCAGAACTAGCGGCCCTAAAACACAAGTGATTGTGTTTCCCAGGTGAGAGGACACCCCATGGTGGAGGATTCAATCAGCTTTAACTCGCCCAGCTAAACCAAGGAAGAGATCCCGGTTCCACCAGGTGCTTGGTCTCCAGGCCTGAGCCACACGCCATCATGCTCTGATCACTGTCCCAGACTGAACTGTGGGCACCACAACATCAGAGATTGGGATTTCCAGTCGAGAGATAACCCCATGGTGCAGGAAATGATTGGGACTGACCTTAGGTCACCCAGACATCCCCTGGAAAAGTCTTGGGGTTCCACGTGCACCTAGGAGCCAGCCCAGAGCCGAGCTGGGGACCCAGGCGCAGGCAGAGAGTACTGCCTGTGTCTGACTTGCTGCCCCAGATAGAACTGTGGGCCCCAGGGCATCAGAGACTGAGTTTCTCTGTCGGGTGCAAACCAACAGAGAGGGGAATGGCTGGTCTGACCTCAGAGCACTCAGCTAATACCACCACCCCAAAAAGGTCTTGGGAAAAATTACCCAATTTAGGCAGACACCTAGGCACCCAATCCCCAGAAACTCAGAAAGGCAGAGCCATGTAAGTCTGTGCCTGCAGATTCTACTCTCCATCACAGACAGAACAGCTGTCCCCAAAGCAAAGACTGGGTGCCCCTGTCAGAAGGAAACCCCACAGTGGGGAAGGGGGGATCATGTCCAACGCTCAGAACACCCACCTCCAAAAGACTTTCTGGATTCACGCAGACTCTAGGCTCTAGCCTTCTACTGTAGGCATGAGCTCTGTGCTCACCCGCCATTATTGAATACCGCTGGGGCTCTGGGGCACACAGCTGTATCCTCAGACCTGCAAAAGCCAGAGAGCCATTATAGCAGCTCTCAGATACTGCTCCAAGGATCAACCAATTATCCCTACCTAAACTGACAAAACTGTGGGAATCCCAGGCTTTTCAAGAAGGCTGCACCCAACAATTACACCTTAAGAGCAACAGCTGGGCTTCAGAGCAAGAAACCCAGCAGCAGGACAACCATAACCAGGACCTCTCCTGATGAGAGGAGAGCCTTCCTGAACACCACAGTTACCGCACAGGTCCATACATCTGAAGTGAACAGTGACAATTCCTGAGAAGCACCACCATTCAGTTGACCATACCCAAAAAGCAGAGAACTTCAGAACCCCACCAAGTGGATTCTTCCTACCCCAGGACCCAGCAGGCATGAAAAATTAACAGACAACACCTGAGACAGAGAGATGGGTAGAGGCCAGCAAAAAAAATCACAACCAACAAAAGGTAAAGCAATATAGCCTCCCCAGAACCCAGTTATCCAGGGACAAATAGCCCTGTACACCCTAACATAAGTGAAATTCAAGAAGATGACCTTACATCTTATGCTTATGAAGACGTTAGTGGAGGAAGCAAGTAAAATGCATAAAGATTTAGGGGAAAGTATAATAAAACAGATTATGGTCATCTGTAAAGAAATATAGGAAGATGCAGCCAAACAGCTTGTGGCTTTCTTAGAGGAAATGATTAAATCACTGAAAGAAATAAAAGAAACAGAGGAATGTTCAAAGAAACAGCTGAAGGAATTGAAGGAAAAACAGGAAAAATCAGTCAGACAGGTGAAGGAAATCAACAAAACAGTTCAAGACCTAAAGAAAGAATTGGAAGAATTAAAGAAAACACAAATGGAGGAAATCATGGAGAGGGAAAACCTAGTAAAGAAAACAGGAACTACAAAGGTAAGAATAACCAGCAGATTAAAAGAGATGGAAGAAAGAATCTCAGGTGTGGAAGATGCAGTGGAAGAAATCAATGTTTCCATCAAAGAAAATAATAAATCTAAAAAGTTCCTGACACAAACCATCCAAGAACTCCAGGAGAACATAAAAAGACAAAACCTAAGAATAATAGAAATAGAGGAAAAAGAAGATTCCCTCCCCCAAGGCCCAGAAAATATTTTCAACAAAATCATTGAAGAAAATTCCCCCAACTTAAAGGAGAGGCCTATAAGAATAAAAGAGGCCTACAGTACACACAACAAATATGACCAGGAAAGAAGACCCTAACACCACATAATAATCAAAACAACAAGTATATAGAACAAAGAAAAAAATACTAAAATCTGCAAGGAAAAAAGGCCAAGTAACATATAATGGCAAACCCATTAGAATCACACCTGACTTCTCAACAGAAACTATGAAAGCCAGAAGAGCCTGGATGGATATCATGCAGAGCCTAAGAGAACACAGATGTCAGCCTAGGCTAATGTACCCAGCAAAACTCTCAGTCCTCATAGATGGAGAAATCAAGATATTCAATGACAAAAACAAATTTCAACAATACCTACACACAAATCCAGCGTTACAGAATATACTAGAAGGAAAAATACAACCCAAGAAAACTAATTACTTTCAAGAAAACACAGGAAATAAATAACCTCACTACAAAAAAACCAAAAGTAGCCAAACACACAAACACACTACCATTGCCAACATAAATATCAAAGGATCTAACAGCCACCAGTCCTTAATTTCCCCCAACATCAATGGACTCAATTCCCCAATAAAAAGACACAGACTAACATAATGGATGCATAAACAAGACCCAACAATCTGTTGCATACAAGAAACACACCTGGGCTGGAGAGATGGCTCAGAGGTTAAAAGCACTGGTTGTTCTTCCAGAGGTCATGACTTCAATTCCCAGCAACCACATGGTGGCTCACAACCATCTATACTGACATCTCATGCCCTCTTCTGGCATGCAGGTGGTACATACAGATAGAACATTGTATAATAAATATATCTTAAAAAAATTAAAAAAAAGAAACACACCTAAATAACAAAGATAGACATTACCTGAGAGTAAAGGGATGGAAGACAGTTTTCCAAGCAAATGGAGAAAGCAGGAGTAGCCATTCTAATATCTAATAAAATAAATTTTCAACCAAAATTAATCAAAAGAGATAGAGAAGGACACTTCATACTCATCAAGGGAAAAATCCACCAGGAAGATATCACAATCCTGAACATATATGCTCCAAATGAAAGGGCACCCACATTTATAAAAGAAACTTTAATAAAACTTAAACCACACATAGACCCCCACACATTAATAGTGGGAGACTTCAAGACTCCACTCTCAACAATGGACCCAGTCAACAAAACAGAAATTAAACAAAGAAACAATAACTCTGATAGAGGTTGTGAATCAAATGAACTTCATGGACATCTATAGAACCTTTCACCAAAACAAAAAAGAATTTACCTTCTTCTTAGCACCTCATGGAACCTTCTCCAAAATAGACCATATAGTTGGTCACAAAGCGAGACTCAACAGATACAAGAAGATTGAAATAATCCCTTGTATCCTGTCTGATCACCACGGAATAAAGCTGGACCACATTGACAAAAATAGCAAAAGGCCTACACAGACTTGGAAACTGAACAACTTGCTACTAAATGAAAGCTGGGTCAGGGAAGAAATAAAGAAAGAAATTAAAGTCTTCCTAGAACTCAATGAAAATAAAGACACAACATACCCAAACTTGTGGGACACAATGAAAGCAGTGCTAAGAGGAAAGTTCATAACACTAAGTGCCTTCAAAAAGAAATTCGAAACATCTCATGCAAGCAACTTAATGGCTCACTTAAAAGACCTAGAAAAAGAAGAAGCAGACACACCAAAAAGGAATAGATGGCTGGAAATAATCAAACTCAGGGCTGAAATCAATCAATTAGAAACAAATAAAACAATTCAAAGAATCAATGAAACCAAGAGCTGGTTCTTTGAGAAAATCAACAAGATAGACAAACCCTTAGCCAAACTAACTAAAAGACAGAAAAAAACTATCCAAATCAACAAATTCAGAAACAAAAAGGGGGACATAACCTCAGACACTGAAGAAATCCAAACAATAATTAGGTCTTACTTCCAAAGACTATATGCCACAAACTTCGAAAATCTAAATGAAATGGATGATTTTCTTGCTCAATTCTACATGCCAAAGCTGAATAAAGAACAGGTAAATCAATTAAATAGTCCTATATCCCCTAAGGAAATACAAGCTGTCATCAAATCTACCATGCAAAAAAAGCCCATGGCCAGATAGTTTCAGCACAGAATTCTACCAGACCTTCAAAGAAGAGCTAACACCAATACTCTTCAAACTATTCCACAAAATACAAACAGAAGAAACACTACCAAACTCATTCTATGAAGCCACAGTCACCTTGGTACCTAAACCTCTCAAGACCCAACACAGAAAGAGAATTGCAGGCCAATCTCTCTCATGAACATCGATGCAAAAATACTCAACAAAATCCTTGCAAACTGAATCCAAGAATACATCAAAGATACCATCCACTATGACCAAATAGGCTTCATCCCAGGTATGCAGGGGTGGTTCAATATACAGAAATCCATCAATGTGATCCACCACATAAACAAATTGAAGGAGAAGAACCGCATGGTCATCTCCTTAGATGCTGAAAAGGCATTTGACAAAGTCCAACATCCATTCATGTTTAAAGTATTGGAGAGATCAGGGATGCAAGGCACATACATGAACATAGTAAAGGCGATACACAGCAAGCCTATAGCCAACATCAAACTCAATGGAGAGAAACTTAAAGCATTCCCACTGAAATCAGGGACAAAGAAAGGCTGCCCACTCTCTCCATACCTCTTCAACGTTGTTCTTGAAGTCCTTGCTAGAGCAATAACACAATTGAAGGAGATCAAGGCAATACAAATTGGAAAGGAAGAAGTCAAAGTATCACTGTTTGCAGATGATATCATAGTATACCTGAGTGACCCCAAAAAATTCTACCAGGGAACTACTACAGCTAACTAACACCTTCAGCAAAGTGGCTGGATCCAAAATTAACTCAAAAAAAAAAATCAGTAGCCTTCCTGTATACAAAAGAAAAAAGGGCTGAGAAAGAAATTAGGGAAAGAACACCCTTCACAATAGCCACAAAGGACATAAAATGCCTTGGTGTGAACCTAACCAAGCAAGTCAAAGACTTATATGAAAAAAATTCCAGTCTCTGAAGAAAGAATTAGAAGATATCAGAAGATAGAAAGATCTCCCATGCTCACAGCTTGGCAGGATTAACATAGTAAAAATGGCCATCTAACCAAAAGCAATCTACAAATTCAATGCAATTCCCATCAAATTACCAACACAATTCTTTACAGACCTTGAAAGAAAAATTCTCACCTTCATATGGAACAACAAGAAACCCAGAATTGCTAAAACAATTCTCTACAGTAAAAAAACTCCAGGAGGTATCTCCATCCCTGATCTCAAGCTGTACTATAGAGCAACAATACTAAAAACTGCATGGTACTGGCATAGAAACTGACTGGTAGATCAATGGAATCGAATAGAAGACCCTGATATAAACCCACACACTTATGGACACCTGATTTTTGACATAGATGCCAAAACCATTCAATGAAAAAAAGACAGCATCTTCAACAAATGGTGCTGTTCTAACTGGATGTCTACATGTAGAAAAATGCAAATAGGGCCATACTTATCACCCTGCACAAAACTAAAGTCCAAGTGGATCAAAGACCTCAACATAAAGCCAGACACACTAAACCACTTAGAAGAAAAATTGGGGAAGAGCCTTAAACTCATTGGCACAGGAGACAACTTCTTGAACAGAACACCAACAGCACAGGCTCTAAGAGCAACAATCAATAAATGGGACCTCATGAAACTGAAAAGCTTCTGTAAAGCAAAGGACACTGTCTTCAGAACAAAATGACAGCCTACAGATTGGGAAAGCATCTTCATCAACCCTATATCTGACAGAGGATTAATATCCAGTATATATAAAGAACTAAAGAAGTTAAACAGCAAAAAAATCAAGTAATCCAATTAAAAAAATGGAGTACAGAGCTAAACAGAATTCTCAATAGCGAGATATCGAATGGCAGAGAAACACTTAAAGAAATGTTCAATATCCTTAGTTATAAGGGAAATGCAAATCAAAACAACCCTAAGATTTCACCTTATACCAATGAGAATGGCCAAGATCAAAAACACAAGAGACAACACATGCTGGAGAGGTTGTGGAGAAAGGGGATTCCTTTCTCCACTGCTGGTGGGAATGTCAACTTGTACAACTACTCTGGAAAGCAATCTGGTGTTTTCTCAGGCCACTAGGAAAAGCGCTTCCTCAAGATCCAGCTATACCACTACTAGGCATATACCCAAAAGAGTCTCAAGTACACAATAAGGACATTTGCTCAACCATGTCTGTAGCAGCCTTATTTGTAATAGCCAGAAGCTGGAAACAGCCCAGATGCCTCTCAGTGGAGGAATGGATGTACAAATTGTGGTATATCTACACAATGGAATATTACTCAGCAATAAAAAACAAGGAAATCATGAAATTTGCAGGTAAATGGTGGGATCTGGAAAAGATCATCCTGAGTGAGCTATTCCAGAAGCAGAAAGATGCACACGGTATATACTCACTCATATAGACATATAATATAGGATAAACCTACTAAAATCTGTACACCTAAAGAAACTAATCAAGACAGAGGACTCTTGCTAAAATGCTCAAATCCTATCCAGAAAGGCAAAAAGGCTGGACATCAGAAAAAGTAGAAAAGAGGGAACAAGTCAGGAGCCTGACACAGAGGACTTCTGAAAGGCTCTGCCCTGCAGACTATCAATGCAGATGCTGAGGCTTATGGGCAACCTTTGGGCAGAGTGCAGGGAATCTTAAGAAATAAGTGGGAAACAGTAAGCTCTGGAGAGGACAGGAACTCCACAAAAAGAGCAATAGAACCAAAATAATCTGAGCACAGGTGTCTTTCCTTAGACTGATACTCCAACCAAGGACTGTGCATGGAGATTACCTAAGACCACTGCACAGATGTAGCCCATGGAGTTCAGTATCCAAGTGGGTTCCATTGTAATAGGAACAGGAACTGTCTTTGACATGAACTGATTGGCCTGCTCTTTAATTACCTCCCTCTGAGGGGGAAGCAGCATTACCAGGCTACAGAAGAAGACAATGCAGCCACTCCTGATGAGACCTAATTGACTAGAATCAGAAGGAAGGAAAAGAAGACCTCCCCTATCAGTGGACTTGGGGAGGGGCATGCATGCAGAGAGTGGAGGAAGGGAGGGAGGGATTGGGATGGGAGTAGAGAGGGAACCACAGGGGGGATACAAAGTGAATAAAGTGTAATTAACAAAGAATTTTAAAAAATTAAAAATAAATAAATTGTTGCTAATTAAGAAATACATGACAGTTTGGGTAAGTAGTGCTTTGGTTTTCACTGAATTCTAGGAAGTCCTTCATTTCCTTCTTTATTTCTTCTCTGACTGAGCTGTTGTTGAGTACAGTTATTCGTTTCCATGAATTTGAAGGCTTTTTTTATTTATGTTGTTCTTGATGGCTAGTTTTAGACCATGGTGGTCTGATAGGATACAGAGGATTATTGCTATCCTCTTGTATTTTTTGAGGCTTGCTTTGTGCCCGACTCTATAGTCAATTTTAGAGAAGATTCCATGTGGTGCTGCAAAGAACATATATTCTTTTTTGTTAGGGTGAAAAGTTCTGTAGACATCTACCAGGTCCATTTGATTTAAGACCTCTGTAAGTGTCATTATTTATATTATTTCTCTGTTTAGCTTTTGTCTCAACGACTTGTTCATTAGTGAGAGTAGAGTATTGAAGTCTCCCACTATTAAGGTGTTGGGATCCATGTGTGATTTAAGTTTTAATAACGTTTCCTTTGTCACTTGAGATTTTGACCTTATCCATTCTAACACGTGTTAGGTGAAATCCCAGGGTCATTTTGATTTGCATTTGCCTCATGATTAAGGATGCAGACTATGATGCTATGGATGCTATGCCATTCCTCTATTGAGAATTCTCTGTTTAGCTCTGTACCCCATTTTTCAATAGTATTACTTGGTTTTTTGCCATTTAACTTCTTGGCTTCTTTCTATGTTCTGGATATTAACCCTCTGTCAGTTATAGGGTTGGTGAAGAACCTTTCCCAGTCTGTATTCTGTCATTTTTTTTTCTGGCTACAGTGTCCTTTGCTTTACAGGAAAATTTCAATTTCATGAGGTCCCGTTTATTGATTGTTGATCTTAGAGCCTGTGTTCTGTTCAGGAAGTTGTCTCCTGTGCCAATGAGCTCAAGTCTCTTCCCCAGTTTATCTTCTAACTGATTTACTGTGTCTGGTTTTATGTTGAGGTCTTTGATCCATGTGTATTTTAGTTTTGTGCAGGCTGATAAGTTATGGAGAGGATGTGAAGAAAGGGGAATCTTCCTCCATTGCTGGTGGGAATTAAAATTGGTAAAACCACTTTGGAAATCAATCTGGTACTTTCTTAGACAACTAGGAATAGTGCTACCCCAAGATCCAGCTATACCACTCCTAGGCATATATCCAAAATATGCTCAAGTATACAACAAAGACTTTTGCTCAACGATATTTGTAGAAGCTTTATTTGTAATAGCCAGAATCTGGAAACAACTCAAAATTCCCTCAATTGAGGAATGCATACAGAAAGTGTGGTACATTTACACAATGGAATACTACTCAGCAATTAAAAACCAGGAAATCATGACATTTGCAAACAAATGGTGGGAACTAGAAAAGATCGTCCTGTGTGAGGAATCCCAGAAACAGAAAGACACACATTGTATATACTCACTTATAAATAGATATTAGACATATAATCTAAAATAATCATACTCATGTCTGTACACCTAAAGAAGCTATGCAAGAAGGAGTACCCTGGGTAAGATTCTCAATCCTCTTTCAGAAAGGCAAATGGGATAAACAACAAAACAACATGAAAACAAGGAACTAGACAGGAGTGTACCACAGAGGGCCTCTGAAACACTCTTCCCAGCAGGGTATTAAGCAGATACTAAGGCTCATAGCCTAACTTTGGTCACAGTGCAGGGAAACTTATGAAAGAAGGGGGAGATACAAAGACCTGGAAGGGTCTGGAGCTCCACAAGGAGAACAACAGAAGCAAAAATTGTGGACCTAAGGGTCTTTTTTGAGACTGATTTTCCAACCAAGGACTATTCATGGAAATAACCTAGAACCCCTGCACATACCCCATGGCAGCTCAGTTTCCAAAGTGGCTCCCTAGTAAGGGGAACAAGGGCTGTCTCTAACAAAAACTCAGTGGCTGGCTCTTTGATCATCCCCCTGTGAGGGCTGGGCAGCCTTACCAGGCCACAGAGGAAGACTATGAAAAGCAGCCTTGATGAGATCTTATAGGCTAGAGTCAGATGGAAGGGGAGATGATACTCCAGTATCATTGGACTGGGGAAGGGGCATTGAAGGAGATAAGGGTGGAAGGGAGGGCTGGATTTGGAGGGATGATGGTGGGAACTACCACTGTGATCCAAAGTGAATAAATTGTAATAAATAAAAAAGTAAATCAAAATGTAATGTTTCTTTACAAACGAAAGAGCCCTTGTGTTTGGTGTATAGATGGATGTTCAGGATTGTAATATCTTCCTGGTGGATATTTTCTTTGACGATAATGAAGTGTTCCTCCCCATTACTTTTGAATAATTTTGGTTGAAAGTCTTTTTGTTTTTTTTTTTTTTTTTTTTTTTTTTGTTTTAGGTTGGCTCTTCCATTTTTTTTTTTTTTTCTTTTTTCTTAGAAAACTTTTTTTCCCATCACTGTACGCTGAGGTAGTATCTATCTTTGTTCCAGAGGTGTGTTTCTTGAATGGAGGTGAACGTTGGATCTTGTTTCTTTTAGTCTGTGCCTTTTTATTGTAGAATTGAGTTCATTGATAATGATAGATATTATTGACCAATGATTGTTGATTCCTTTTGTGTGGAGATTGTGTTTGTGTGCTTGTTTTCTTTTGCTTTTTTATTGTGAATGTGCCTTTATCCTGTGTTTTCTTGCAACTCTGGAAATGCAAATCAAAACAACTCTGAGATTCCACCTCACACCCATCAGAATTGCTAAGATCAAAAACTCAAGGGATGATACATACTGGAGAGGTTGTGGAGAAATGGGAACCCTCCTACATTGCTGGTGGGAATGTAACTTTGTACAATGTTTTTGTAAATCAGTCTGGCACTTTTTCATAAAATTAGGAATAGTGCTACCTCAAATTCCAGCTATACCATTCCTGGCCATATATACAAAAGATACTCAACCATACAACAAGGACATTTGCTCAACTATGTTCATAGCAGCTTTATCTGTAATAGTCAGAATCTGGAAACAACCCAGATGTACTTCAACTGAAGAATGGATACAGAAATTGTGGTACATTTATACAGTGGAATACTACTCAGCAATTAAAAACAAGGAAATCATGAAATTTGCAGCAAATGGTGGGAAATAGAAAAGATCACCCTGAGTGAGGCAACCCAGGACAGGAAAGACAGGCAGGAAATATACTCACTTTTAAAAGTATATAAGTCATATAATAACAGATAACCCTACTACAATACACAGACCTACAGAAGCTATATAACAAGGAGGACCCTAGGGAGGATGCTTAATTTTCAGTCAGAAGGAAAAATAGAATAAACTCTGGAATCTGTTGAATAGAGGGAGCATGATGGGAGCCTGCCATAGATAGCTTCTTAAAGACTCCACCCAGTAAGGGATCAAAGCATGTGCTAAGACTAACAGCCAAACTTTGGGCAGAGTACGGGGTGTTTAATGAAAGAGTAGTGGAATAAACACATCGGGGACATGAGCTACATAAGAACAAAAGATCCAACAACTCTGGGCCAATGTAGCCCTGAAGAGACTGACACACCAATACAGAAGCATGCATGGAGAAGACATAACCCTTCTTCTCAGATGTAGCCAATAAGCAGCTCAGTTTTCATGTGGGTTCCCTAGTAGGGGGAGCAGAGGCTGTCTCTGACATAGACTCTGTTGCCTGCTCCTTGATCACAAAGGGGTCTTTGTCAGGACACAGGGAAAGAGCATGTAGACAGTTCTAATGAGACTTGATAGGTTGGGGTCAGATGGTGGAAGAAGGCTCCTTCTTTTCTGAGGAATACGGGAGGGGATAGAGGGAAAAGGAATGGAGGTTGGGACCTGGAGGACACAAGGGAGGGAGTACAATCAGAATGTAAAGTGAATAAATTATAAAATAATCAGTTTAAGTTTAGAAAAGAAAAAGAAACTGGCATAGGCCTCGTTAGCCAAGAGTAATAAAATAATTAGTTTAAATTTAAAAAAAGAAAAAGAATTTGGTCTAGTCTTAGCTAACCAAGAGAAGTTTCTCAACTTTCTTAATGCTGCAACCTTATAATACAGTTCCTCATGTTCTGATGACCCCAACCATCAAATTACTTTGATTACTACTTCATAACTGTGATCTTGCTAGTGTTATTAATCATAATGCAAACAACTGATATGTAACCTCTGAAAGATTGTTTGAGCCCCTTAGGGGTTGGAAGTCACAGGGTGAAAACCATTGCAGTAGCCTCTTCCCTCACTTTTAAATCCTCACAGAACAACGAAATGACTTTTCACTGAGATTGGCAAAATGGCACACTAGTGACACATTTATTAAAGCTTCATATCTTCTAGAAACCATGTGCAGTAGTCACTGTTTTCATTAGAGACGATGAAGAGCACCCAGTAGGAGAGAACTAGAAAAACTAGTATTCTTTTTATTCCTGAACATAATAGTTTTATTGTTTATTTGGGAGTTTCATATAATTCACCTCAACTGCACTCACTTCACAGTCTTCCCAGGTCTGTGTCCCAATCCTTAAAAACTCCTCTCCCACAAAAAAATAATATTCAATTTCTGTCATTCATATACTCACTGTGGCACAGGCCTTTAATCCTAGCAGTTGGAGGCATAGACAGGCAGACATTTGAGTTCAAGGCCAGTCTAGGAATGAGTTCCAGGAAGTTAGAGCTATACATAGAAATCCTGTCTTGAAAACACAAACAAACAAACAAACTAAAGAATAAAAACTAGTATTCTAACTATCGATGTCAGCAGACAAATGTTTTTGAACTCAATGACCTATGTGTGTATAAATTTGATTGATATTTGATTTTCATAGGAAGGTCCAGAGAGTGCAGTTCCTCTTAATACAAATCACTTTGTTAGGAATAAATGCATGCACACAATCATGAGAAATTAAATATTTAAATGTGTTCTCTTACTTATGAAAATATAGTATTTATACTGTCATTTCCTTTAAATAACTCATGAAGATACAAGAAAGTTTGAGTAATACCAAGTAATATTTCTATTCATTCCTTACATATCACCAAGAAAACATTGCTTTTCTGTCAGAGGAAATATTCAATCTTTTAAGCAGTAGTGACAAGCAGCAGAGTATCAATGACGAGTTTTTACTGAAAATGCCATATGTATCTCATGAACCACAGAAAGATATTCACGTTATATATTTTACCATCAGTCTATTCTTTCCATTGATAAAAGCTTGTGTATTTTCAACTCAGACAGGGTCCCAGTGTAAAAAGGGAGAATGGGACAAGATATCTCATACCTAACCCAGAAGCTATCTCCAATGGACATTTGCTTTCAATGAAACAAATTGTCTTTCTTCAGTGGAGTCTCATTGAGTCTGTCAATTTCACTTAAGGGCAGGCTCCCTGACCTTCAGTAGACATGCATTCATTGTATTCTTGAAGATATTTTGTCTCATGCTGATTTATTTTGGCATTTTATTTTTGGATTCTGGTCTTTTGCTTGTACATTTTGTTATACAATTTTGTATTTTTATATTTGTGTATTTGTGTGTGTGTTTCTTGTATTTTTTCTTTTTATCTTTTATTCTATTCTTTTTGATTGTTTGCATCTATTTTATTTTTTAATTTTATTTCTTTACTTTTTCTCTTTAATTTATCTATTATTTATTTATTTATTTATTATAATTTATTCACTTTGTATCCCCACTGTAGCTCCCTCCCTCATCTCCTTCCAGTGCCACCCACCCTCCCTCTTCTCCCCTATGAACTTTCCCTATTCTCCCGATAGGGGAGGTCCTCCTACCCTTCGATCTGACCCTAACCTATCAAGTCTCATCAGGAATGGCTTCATCATCTTCCTCTGTGGCCTGGCAAGGCTGAAACCCCTATCTTGAGGTGATCAAAGAGCCAGCCACTGAGTTCATATCAGAGATTTCCCCTGTATCTCTTACTAGGAACCCCACTTGTTTTTTTTTTCCTTGAGTATGTTTGTTTTCTAAAGGGAGAGTGAGAGCAAGAGATCGAAGTTCAGGTGGGGTTGGGTAGAGTATCTGGGGTATTGGTTGAGGGGAAAATTTAAGATAACATCTAATTCCAGTCAGAATGGACAAGATTAATACAGAAAATGACAGCATTTTCATGTTTTTCATGATGTGGGAAACACTTATTAACTCAAGTGAGAGAAAAAATTGTTGCAGCCACAATGTAAGACTGGAGAATCCTCAAAAAGAAAGAATAATTTAAATTAAACTATCAATCAATTTCATTTAGCATATATCCAAAGGAACAAAATTTAAATCAATCCCACTGAAATCAGGAACAAGACAATGCTGCCCACTATCTTCATATCTCTTTCATATAGTTCTTGAAGTACTTGCTAGAGCAATAAGAAAATTAAAGGATACCAAGAGTATTCAATTCAGAAAAGGAAGAAGTCAAAGTAACACTATTTGCAGATGATATGATAGTATATCTGAGTGACGCCAAAAGTTCTGCCAGGGAACTCCTACAGCTGATAAACACCTTCAGCTGGGTGGCCAGATACAAAATTAACCAAAAAAAAAAAAAAAAAAAAAAAAAAAAAAAAAAAAAAATCAGTAGCCCTCCCGTACACAAAAGACAGTTGGGCTGAGAAAGAAATTAAGGAAACAACACCCTTCACAATTGCCACAAAGGACATAAAGCACATTGCTGTAACTGTAACCAAGCAAGTAAAAAAAAAAAATCAAACTTCCAGTCTCTGAAGAAAGAAATAGAAGAAGGTATCAAAAGATGGAAAGATCACCCATGCTCCTGGCTTTGGCAGGATTAACTTAGTAAAAATGGCTATCTTATCAAAAACAATCTACAAATTCAATGCAATTCCCATCAAATTACCAAAACAATTCTTTACAGACCTGGAAAGAAAAATGTTCAACTTCATATGGTATAACAAGAAATCCAGAATAGCTAAATCAATCCTGTAAAATAAAAGTTCTTCTGGAGGTATCTCCATCCCTGATCTCAAGCTATACTACTATAGAGAAACAGTAAGAAAAACTGCATGGTAGTGGCATAGAAACAGACAGGTGGATCAACAGAATCAAATAATAGACCCAGAAATAAGCCCACACACTTATGGACACCTGATTTTTGACAAAGATGCCAAAAAGATACAATAGCATCTTCAACAAATGGTGCTGGGCTACTTGGATGTCTACATGTAGAAAAATGCAGATAGAGCCATATTTATCATCCTGCACAAAACAAAGTCCAAGTGGATCAAAGACCTCCACATAAAACCAGACACACTAAACCTGTTAGAAGAAAAAGTGGCAAAGAACTGAACTCATTGACACAGGAAACATCATCTTGAACAGAACACCAACAGCACAGGCTCCACGATCAACAATCAATAAATGGGACCTCATGAAATTGAAAAGCTTCTGTAAAACAAAGGATACTGTCATCAGAACAAAATGACAGCCTGCAGACTGGGAAAGGATCTTCACCAACCCTATATCTGAAAGAGGACTAATATCCAGAATTTATAAAGAACTCAAGAAGATAAACAGCAACAAAAAGGTAATCCAATTAAAAAATGGGGTACAGAGCTAAACAGTATTCTCAATAGAGGAATATTGAATGGCAGAAAACACTTAAAGAAATGTTCAGTGTCCTTAGAGAAATGCAAATCAAAATAACCCTAAGATTTCACATTACACCCATCAGAATGACCAAGATCAAAAACTCAAGTGACAATACATGGAATAGAGCATGTAGGGAAAGGCAAACACTCCTCCATTGCTTGTGGAATGCAAACTTGTACAACCACTTTCAAAATCAATCTGGCACTTTCCTCAGAAAATTAGGAATACTGCTACCTCAAAATCCAGCTATACCACTCCTAGGCATATATCCAAAGGATGTCCCAACATTAATAAGGACATTTGCTCAACTATGTTCATAGCAGCTTTATTTATAAGAGCCAGAATCTGGAAAAAAACCAGATGCCCCTCAATTGAAGAATGGATACAGAAATTGTGGTACATTTACACAATGCAATACTACTCAGCAATTAAAAACAAGGAAATCATGAAATTTTCAGGCAAATGGTGGAAACTAGAAATGATTATCCTTAGTGAGGTATCCCAAAACCAGAAAGACGTGCATGGTATATACTCACTTATACATGGATATTAGACATATATTATAGGATAATCATACTAAAATCTGTACACCTAAAGAAGTTAAACAAGAAGGTCCCAATCCTTCTTCTTGAGAACAAATGGGATAGACATTATAAGAAGGAGAAAACCAGGAGTAGGACAGGAGCCTACCACAGAGGACCTCTGAAAGACTCTACCCCATAAGGTATTAAAGCAGATGCTGAGACTCATAGCCAAACTTGGGCAGAGTGCAAGGAATCTTATGAAAGAAGGTGGGGAGAGACAACCTGGAGGGGACAGAAGGTCCACAAGGATCATTCACCGAGATAATCTAGAACCCTTGCACAGATATAGCGCATGGCAACTCAGTCTCCAAGTGGGTTTTCTATTAAGAGGACAGGTGCTGTCTCTGATATGAACTCAGTGGTTGCATCTTTGATCTCCTCCCCTTGATGGGGGGGGGGGCAGTGGGGGAGCCAGGCCACAGAGGAAGACAATGCATAGAGTCCTGATGAGAACTGATAGGCGAGGGTCAAATGGAAGGAGGGAAGGACCTCCCCTGTCATTAGACTAGGGGAGGGGCATGGAAGAAGAAGAAGGAGGGAGAGGGGGATTGGGACTGGACAAGGGAGAAGGCTAGAGCTGGGATACAAAGTAAATAAATTGTAATTAAAAAAAAGTATTGTGAGGCAGGCTAAAAAAATAATCCTATCATCTATCTATTTATCTGTCATCTAACTTGCTCTATTATCATTCTGTCCATCTAGCTATCTATTTATTAATATTTGTTTTATGTTATAAAGTTTTAGAAACTTTGAAAAATTATATGTATATTTTATTGTATTTTTATGTTATATTGTGTGTGTACATATATTCCCCTTTTAATCTGTTTTTCTCCCTTACAACCATAAAAATTCTGGAATTCACTCTTGTTTTCATTCTTTCTAACATTTTCTGTTTCATAAATCACATAATGAAAATAATCACATAAGAAATAATTATTTTTGTTGCCTTCTTAAGGTTTACATCGACCTCTTTTTACTTGTTCTTCAAATTTTGGTTTTATAGCCCAATTTTAGTTAGAAAATCTAAATAATATTTGTATGAGTGTAACAGTATGTATTCTTCAATTTATCAACTTAGGCACAGTTTGATTGCTTTCAAGTTTTGTCAAATATGAATGAATCTGATTTAAATTTTATTGTATAGTTTGGTGTAAATGTATATCATAGACAATAGCAATAAAACTGCTACTCTCTTTATTCTGCTTCTCTTACTTTTCATATTTAAATAAATTTTATCTTGATGATCACTCATCATGAAAAGTGGTTTTGAAGTTCAAATCAATGTGAAGTGTATCACAGAAAATACACCTATAGATGTTTCTCTGACTAATGAAGAAAGTTTGTGCCTTTAATCCCTGTAGAACTTATAGAGACTGATTATTTTAGAATTTTTTTGTTCCTCAGCACACTGTCAACAGTGAACAGAAATTCCCTACATATGCATAGCCTCTCTCATAACCAGTTTCTCACAGTAAACTAATACACTCAGCACATTGATCTAACTCACACAGTCCAACACTGTCAGCAAAACTTAATAGTTGTCACACTACTTTCATCTTTGATGATGAAAGTTAAACAGGCTTTGACAATTGTACAATCCACTATGGTAGGATCATATGGGGGATTTCAACTGTCATAAAATCTTCTCTATATCCATTCTTTCTACACTCTCTAGTCCAACCTTTGTCAGCTCCTAATATTTTTATGGCATTTTTAAGTTTCTATTCCAGCATGTCATATTTTCAGCCATAGACTTTTCCAAATAACATCCTTTAGTGAATAATATGATTCTAACTTTTCTTTTATTGTTTTCTCATTTTATGTATTCATTTATCTATTTATTTATAGGCTTCTGACTGTTTAGGTGTATACACCTACGTCATCATGAATACTACATTCCATATATGCAGGCCAGGGAACAATGAAAGATTTGGTACTATCTTTCCACCATGTAGATGTTCTAGAGTTTATCCTCAGTCCATCTGGCTTGGGAACAGGTATATCCTTAGGAAACATAGTTCTCTTTTATGGATTTATAGGACATTACTCTTATTTGTTCATTATTCAAAAATCAGTAGATGAAGTGTGTTTTTTTATTTATGGATTTATAGAATATTGGTTCCTTTGCTATTATCTCAAAAAAATAAATATATAGTTGTAAAAATGAAAACAATTGATATAATTTCTTGACAATAACAGATTTGTTTCTTTTGACAATTGTGATTATAAAAATAATAATAAGTTACGCTAATTACAGAAACAATTTGAAGTTCCAATTTAGTTGTGAATATTAGAGACAATTACTTCCTAAAAGAAGGCAGAAAATATTATCTTTTTAGAGGGTATATGTTTTCACTAGATATTCATAGCTAGAGAGAACAATTTTGAAAAATATGTGGTATATTTTCTATAAGAAGTAGTAAAGACAGAAGCTGGAGACAGCCCAGATGCCCCTCAGTTGAGGAATGGATACAGAAATTGTCGTACACCCATACAATGGAATATTACTCAGGGATTAAAACAAAAACAAAAACAAAAACAAAAACAAAAACAAGGAAATCCTGAAGTTTGCAGGTAAATGGTGGAAACTGAAAAGATCATCCTGAGTGAGGTATCTCAGAAGCAGAAGGACACACAGGGTATATACTCGCTCATAAGTGGACACTAGACATGTAATATAGGATAAACATACCAAAATCTGTATATCTAAGGAAGCTAATCAAGAATTAGTACTCTGGCTAAGATGCTCAACCCCATTCAGAAAGGCAAAGAGGATGGATATCGGAGGAGAGAGAAAACAGGGAACAGGACAGGAGCCTACCACAGAGGGCCTCTGAAAGACTCTACCCTGCAGGGTATTGAGGCAGATGCTGAGACTCATAGCCAAATTTTGGGCAGAGTGCAGGGAATCTTATGAAAGAAGTGGGAGATAGTAAGACCTGGAGAGGACAGGAGCTCCACAAGGACAGCAACAGATCCAAAAAGTCTGGGCACAGGGGTCTTTTCTGAAACTGATACTCCAGCCAAGGACCACTCATGGAGATGGCCTGGAACCCCTGCAAGGAGGTAGCCTTTGGCAGTTCAATGTCTAAGTGGTCTCCATAGTAATGGGGACAGGGACTGTCTCTGACAGGAACTGATTGGCCTGCTCTTTGATCACCTCCCCCTGAAGAGAGAGCAGCCTTACCAGGCCACAGAAGACAATGCAGCCACTCCTGATGAGACCTGATAGACTAGGATCAGAGGGAATGGGAGGAGAGCCTCCCTTATCAGTGGACTGGGAGAGGGACAGGGGTAGGGAAGAGGGAGGATGGGATTAGGAGTAGAGGAGGGAGGGAAGTACAGGGGGGATACAAAGTGAATAATCTGTAATTAAAAAAATAAAATAGAAAAGATATAAAATGATTTAAAGAAATACCTCTTTATTAGTGATATCTATTCCAATAACGTCTTTAAATGTTATCTATTTTATATAATTATTTCAAATGGATTAATGACAAACAAAAATAAAATATCATGAATCTGGGAAAAAAAATGTTGAGGAAGAGAGAGAATTGATGGGGAAAGGGAGGATATAGGAGAAGGTGATATGTAGAAAAATCAGAGTGTATTTTATATATATATATATATATATATATATATATATATGCGTGAATGAGCCAGAAAAAATATTGAAAAAAGAGAAAGAGATTTATTGAAATGTGTTTTATTAAATTTTATTATTCATATACAATTATTATTGTGAAAATGAGATCTTGATATAAGAATGTATTTGTATTTTATAGTTTTAAATTTCACCAGCATTTTTTTAAATCTTAAACATTTCTGTTTATCATTCTCATTTCAGATTTTACTCTGAATTCCATAGCAGTGTTTCTTCCTGTATATTGTCAAGAAACTAATGGAGCATTTGTCTTTGGTAACAGAATAAATGTGAACAAGTTTTCTCATTTTAAATTCCCTGTTGTTTCTGTATCTATAAAACCAATCATACATAACAACACTTTATCCCCTCCTTTCTTCAAATCCTTCTAGAGCTAACAGCAATGCTGTGCTTTTTAAAGAGATGATCTGTAACTATTTCATAAAATATCTTTGAGATACATATATTCTACATGTTACTTAAAATCTTAAAGTAAATTGATATTGTGTCTTCCAGAAACAATAGCTTTTAATTCACTGCATTTTGATACAATGTATCACACCAAAAAATGGATGGGAAATCACAGAAATTTCTTAGCCATTATTTTCAATTTCTCAGTTATTTTATTATGTATGATACAAATGTAAATATTTCAACTTGAGTTTAAATTGTATCTTTTTATTAAATTAATACTTTTGCACTAAATATATACATATCTTGAAAAATTTGTGGAGACAGTATAGAAGATGGAGAGAAAAATATTTGAACAGATATAAATACACTACTTTCTTACCTCAAAATTCCTGGCAGGAAGTAGCAAGGTTCTGGGGTCAGATTCTTGTGTACTCATTGACAGAGATGATAATGACGCTCCTGACAGCACTGAGATACTGCACACTGTATGACAACAGGCTTGAAAAGACATCACAGAAGGCGATAATAATGAGGATCAGCAGGAGGACATATATCAGGCTGCGAGCCTGGAAAGGTATCATCCATTTGATGGAACAGGCTGAGTTCCACATCCGTGTGGATGTCATTCTTCTTTTATTGAGAATCCTGCTGAAATAGATATTCTATACTCTAGAAGAGACTCTCGCTGCAGTTTAAGAGACTGCAAAATATTCTTCATGCAACAGCAGGTTTGAAAAATGATAAATCCACAAGCAGGGAGGAAATTTGAAAAGCAAGTGACTTAAGAAATCACCTGTGGATTTTAATTTTATCATAAATCGGACACAGCATGTTAAAGGATATTTTACATCCTATTTATTAATATTAAAAATAAATGTTGGTTTCTATGACCTTTGTCAATCATTTTAAGTACATATGGGTTTAGGTCACTGTCACATTTTAATAGCAACCATTTCTACTTCTATTGAGAAGATTTGTTTCAGCTTGTAGTTTATAATAAAACCATTATTTACATAGGAATTAACATAAAGAGGGCAGAGTCCTCTTTTCTCTTAATTATGTGGTATTGACTAGTTATTTCCTTTGAACAGAATGTTCTCTTCTGATGGAAGGAGGAAGGCTAGAAAGTCTCAGGGAGTAAAATACAACTTACAGGTCTCAAGAAGCTCAGAAAGTTTCAAGCTTCACAAGGCCTCTTTACAAAGCTTTAAAACTAGCAAACAGTCACTGTGCAGCAGAAAGCCTCCAGCAGATGAACCTTTAGAAATTTTACTACTTGTATGGCGTCTTCTTCCTAACTAAAGCAAACATTATGATGGCTTTACACGAGCAGGCTATGTATCGAGGTCTTTTTTGTAAATTCATGTTTGTTTCAAATTATTTGGAAATGCAATTCATTATACATAAAATGTTACAGTAGCACCTATTGAGGTAGAGCGCACTGAGATAACATTACAGTGTAGAACTTTTAAGTTATGTTTGAGTGTCTAGCACACAGAAAAAAAAAAAATCCCTGTAGATAAGATTGAAACATTCTACACTCTCATGTCTACAGTGGCTAGACTCTCACTGTGGAGAGAATACCCTTACATGACTATCAGAGTTGACCTGCTGGAAAAAGTGAGAGTAATGTTTCCCGCCTAGAGTACAATTGAGATGAGAATTGATTGCATATTTTTTTGTTTGTCTCTGAGATTTCCTTCTCCTCTATTTTCAGAAATTGCTTTTATTCTCTATTTGCAATTCATCCTCTAATATTGCAGTCCCCAGAATTCTGTTTTGAACTCTGGCATCCCTCTCCTTCCTTAGTTATATTATTCATGCTGATTATTTACAGTGTTATCTGTCTTCTGACTCTCACTGAGCCCTCAAATTTCCTTACTCAGTTGCCTTTATGCTGTTCCATGGGCTGTTTAGAAAATGTCGTAAAATGACTTTGCAGCTCTGAAGCTTTTGATCCAAATATTTTTTTCTTCTCCAATGTAAAAGCTTGTCATTGTCACCTACTCAAATTGCTGGTGTCAGAAAATAGTCTTAAGAAGCCTAAATACTACCAACCAAAAATCTTAACCTGTCTATGTATTTTAACAAGATATGGGCGTTTTTTTTCCTTCAAATGCCATCCTGTATGTGTATATTTTATAATATACATCGAGCTTTTAATGCATAAGTAAAATAAGCTTCTCCAAAGGCAGGAATTATGCAGGATAGTTCACTCACAAGAAAAAAGTGAATAGAATATGTGCAATTTGAATTGGTGACTATAAGTTTTGTAGTTTTTTCTATTGTTTTTTTTTTTTGTTTTTTCATTTACTGTGATTGTTAAAACGTATATACCATTTTTTAAAAAAAGACCTATCTGACACTCCTGTGTGAGTTTATCCCTGTCACTTCTGAGTCTTCTTAAGGGGACCATATCTCATCACAAATATGTAATAGAGGAGTACAGTGTCACCTTGGCACTGCTTCTATGCAGTTAAAATTATTTGTGAATGGTACTCAGTAAGTAGCAGATTGAAGAGCAAAACACATAAAGATAAGCAAAAAATATACTCTAAATTATAACAAAAAGACTATAGATGCTGAGCAATAGCTGGCCTATTCACAATTTCTTCAAGTTATTCTAATATTCTTAACACATTTATTTTCTAATTGTCTGTGACAATCAAATGACATACAAAACAAAGCTATTTCAAATATCAAACATGATTCGTAAAATCATTCCTAGTTTTCTTAAGGTATGTATGGCTCTTGTTTTTTTTAGAAGCCATAGCTGATTTTCACAGATATCATCTCTTTATGGCTCACTATTTTATTCAAAACAACTATTCCAAAGAAATTGTTTTTGTCACACTTCACTAATAATCTAGATGTTAACAAATTAAAATGTTTTCTTAGAATTTTAAAATTTTATTTTATTTTTAAATATGTGATGTGTATGTCTGTCTGTGTGTATATGTACATGTGTGTGAGTTCCCTTGAAGGCCACAGATGATGAGTTATCATAGGAATGGTGCTAGTGACAGTTGTTATCTTCTCGACATGTTTTCTAGGAACCTAACTCGGATTATGTGGGCAAGGGGTCCTTTCTGAAACTGATACTCCAACCAAGGATGATTCATGGATATTACCTAGAAACCCTGCTCAGATGTAGCACATGGCAGCTCAGTATCCAATGTAATGGGAACAGGGACTGTTTCTGACATGAACTCTGTCACTGGCTCTTTGACCACCTTCTCCTGAGGGGGGAACAGCCTTGCCAGGCAACACGGAGGACATTGCAGCCAGTCCTGATGAGACCTGATGAAGGGGAGGAGGACCTCCCCTATTAGAGGACTTGGAGAAGGACATGGAAGGAGAGGAGGGAGGGAGGGCGGTATTGGGAGAGAATGAAGGATGGGGCTACAGCTGGGATACAAAGTGAATAAACTGTAATTGATACAAAAAATAAAATAATTAAAAATAATAAAAAAGAAAAATATACTTTGAATGGCTGAGCTTTATTTTATATTTTAGTTTATGATTTAGTTTATAGTTTATTTTAGTTTAGTTGATGGGTATCAGTATTTTGCCTATATTCATGTCTGTGCACTACATGTATGCAGAAGAGAGTGTAGGATTCCTTAGGACTGGAGTTACGGATTGTCAGCCACTGTGTGTGTTCTAGGAATCAAAGGAAAGGCCTCTGGAAGAACCCCCGGTGCTCTGAACCACTATGCAATATCTCCAGCCCAACACTCAAAATTTTAAGATAAATTATATGGAATGTTGAGAAAATATCCTCTACACACAAATTTTCCCAGTGTTTTCATCTTTATATTGCACTAAGAATAATTCTTGATTATTATTTTGCAGAAGCATTCTATTTTTCCATGCCTGGCAGTAAGCCTGTTCTATGAATCCAATTACATTCCGTGCCCTATTTCACTCTCTTTTCCTATGTATTGAAAAGCAGATCTTCCTTTGAGATGCAGGTACATATTAATGTGAATAAAACCTAAAACTAGAAAGAGACCAAGAGAGGATAAAATTAGATGGTGGGGAAGACTCAGTACAGTGCATAAAAGAAAACATAAGTCATGAAAGAGGAAAAGCTTGTGGGTAAGGTCACAAGGAGAACCAGGGGTAAGGAGGGAGTGCCATGAATGGACGTATTTATTCCAAAATGCTGTAAGGGCTTCTAATGATTGTATGCTAATTTGAAAAGTAAAATGAATAAACTAAAAATGCGCATACAGCTGTCCATGAGGATGGACAGGAGCTTTACTCAGCCAGGTCTGTTGATAGGGTTTTGACTCTTTCCAGGAAAGAGTCTCTGCTTTAGGATGACACACTGCCTGTCTATGATGCTGTGGTTTTCACTTCTGTCTTCTCCATCTGGGCTTTAGCTCCCTGGGGACCTCCAGAGGAAGCACAACTAGAAAAAAAATCCAGTAAAACCTTTTTCAAATGAAGTAATCGTTTATATATAAGACACTGACGTTCATACGTTTTAATGACTTATTTTTGTTTCAGTAGCATAAGCTTCTGACTAAACCTCCATCCAGCTGAGAGTTTTAAATTTAAATCACTCCCTCCTCCCATACCCCTCCCCTAATCCCCTGATAAGGGAAGTCTTCCTCCCCTGCTATCTGACTCTAGCCTATCAGGTCTCATCAGGACTGTCTGGATCCTCTTTCTCTGTGGCCTAGTAAGTCTACCTTGCCAGTGGGAGGTGGTCAAAGAGCAGGCAACCAAGTTCATGCCAGTGGGAAGAGTGAGAGTAGGTAGGACTAAGAGGAGATGAAGTGGGGGCCACAGTTGGGATACAAAGTGAATAAATTATGATTAATAATAATAATAAATGAAAAAAAACAACAAAAAATAAATTACTTTAAAACTTGTAGTACAAACCAGTGGATTCAAAGGTGCTGTATGATAAAAAATCGACATGCTTTCAATTATGTCATAAAATCAGGAACTGTTTCTGACATGAACTCAGTGGTTGGCTTTTTGATCACCTTCCCCTGAGGCGGAAACAGCCTTACCAGGCCACAGAGGAAGACAATGCAGCCAGTCCTGATGAGACCTGATAGGCTAGAGTCAGATGGAAGGGGAGGAGGACCTCCCCCATCAGTGGATTAGCAGAGCAACATGGGAGGAAAGAAGGAGGGAGGGTGGAATTTGGAGGGGACAAGAAGGAGATACAGCTGGGATACAAAGTGAATAAACTGTAATTAATAAAAAAATACTGCAAAACATTATTTCACAACTGATACCTAAAACCATAAAATAAAATGCTATCACAGGTAATGGAGTGCTGTTGTCAGGTTTTGATTCATATTTTCACTTTCCAGACTTCATATATGGGTTTCTAGATTTATCTCTATAACCATCTATTATTCTTATTTGGTGAAAATAGTCATATCCTCTTTTGTAGTTTTTGAAATATGTGCTGCATTCCCATTATACATGGTCACTGAACTGTGCCATCATACTCTAGATCTTTTCATCCCATTCTACAAATAACTCTGTACACATTGATTAACTTTTCCCATTCCCTTCCCCCTACTGAGGTTGTTTGTTTTGTCAAATAATATTTTTCTATAATACCCAAGCCTGTGTTGAACTCTCAGTCTCAAAAAGAATTGTCTCCAAATCGGGTCCCTAGTAAGGGTAGGAAGGACTTTCTATGGCATTAACTCAGTGGCAGGCTCTTGATCACCTCTCCTTCCCTGAAGGAGGGAGCACCCTTACAATTCCACAGAGGAAGACAATGAAACCAGTCCTGATGAGACCTGATAGGTAGGGTCAGATAGAAGGGGAGGAGGACCTTTCCTGTCAGTGGAATAGTGGAGAGGTATTGGGGGAAGGGAGGGATGGAAGTGGAATTGGGAGGAAATGAAGGAGTGGGCCACAGCAGGGATACAAATTGAATAAGTTTAAGACATGATAGTAAAAAAAGACGAAAAATAATCGTACCTCAAAGAACAAAATATGCATATGTTTATTTTTAATTATAACCTATTTGTATTAGTCTTTGCAGTTAGAAAGATAAGGTCAGCATTATTTCAAGTCATGCATGTTCTATAGGAAATTCGTACTTCTAAAGAACTCAGTTTCCTGAAGCACTATAAAACTTACCTAGTGTTTCCCAGGTTTCTAGCCCATCAAAATTTTAATTCCTTTTAAGTAAGAGAATTTTAATTTTGGTTCCAAATTTAGGAAATAAAGTCCATCTTGGCTCAAAGAGCATATTGTCAGAATATTGCACACATTTTCTATATCTTGAACAAAGATAAGACAGGAAATGTGCCAGGTTATAAGCTTTAGGCCCGCCTAATAGCAACTAAGTTTCTCTAGGTAAGCTCCACCTCCCAGAGGTTCTACAGATACCCAAACCATATGACCCCCCGTTGGACTGAATGTCTGAATCATACCTTGATTCCCATTCTCTATACATTTCATTTTCTATGTGCTGGGGTTCCCAAATCTATATAATTGTAAAACCTAAAATATTTTCTCTTTTATTAAAGTGGACCCGTTTTTTATACAATATATATATATTTAAATTTTATCTATTTTACACCATAACCGCAGTTCCCATTTCCTCCTCTCTCCTCACCTTCCTACCCAACTCTCTTCCCCTCATCCACTCCTCCTCTGTTTCTCTTCAGAAAAGGGCCAGCCTCAATGGACATCAACTAGCCACGATTTATCAGCTCGCTGTATTTCTCCCAGTTCCTCCACACCTTCTGTGCAACATCAAACTACTCTTTTCCTATCTCTCCTTAGAAAAGAACAAGTTTTTGAGAGTTAAAAACAATCCACTTAAAAAATGGGCAACAGAGCTAAACAGAGAATTCTCAATAGAGGAATATCGAATGGCAGAGAAGCACTTGAAGAAATGCTCAACCTCATTAGCCATTAGGGTAATGCAAATCAAAACAACCCTGAGATTTCACCTTACACCCATCAGAATGGCCAAGATCAAAAACTCAAGTGACAACACATGCTGGAGAGGTTGTGGAGAAAGGGAACCCTCCTCCACTGCTGGTGGGAATGTAAACTTGTGCAACCACTCTGGAAATCAATCTGGTGCTTTCTCAGACAACTAAGAATAGCGATTCCCCAAGATCCAGCCATACCACTCCTAGGCATATATCCAAAAGAGGCTCAAGTACACAAAAAGGACATTTGCTCAACCATGTTTGTAGCAGCTTTATTTGTAATAGCCAGAAGGTGGAAACAACCCAGATGCCCCTCAACTGAAGAATGGATGCAGAAATTGTGGTACATCTATACAATGTAATATTACTCAGCAATGAAAAATAAGGAAATCATGAAATTTGCAGGTAAATGGTAGGACCTTGAAAGGATCATCCTGAGAGAGTTGTCCCAGAAGCAAAAAGACACACACGGTATATACTCACTCATATAGACATACAGCATAGGACAAACCTACTAAAATCTGTGCATCTAAAGAAACTAAGCAAGAGAGAGGACCCTAACTAAAATGCTAAATCCCCATCCTGAAAGGCAAAGAGGAGAGACATCAGAAGAAGAAGAAAACAGGAAACAACCTAGGAACCTACCACAGAGGGCCTCTGAAAGCCTCTGCCCTGCAGACTATCAAAGCAGATGCTGAGCCTGATGGCCAACTGTCAGGCAGAGTGAATGGAATTTTATGTAAGAAGTGGGAAATAGTAAGAGCTGCAGAGGACAGGATCTCCACAAGGAGAGCAACAGAACAAGAAAATTTGAACACAGGGAACTTCCCAGAGACTCATACTCCAACCAAGGACTATTCATGGAGATGACCTAGAACCCCTGCACAGATATAGCCCATGGCAGTTCAGTGTCCAAGTGGGTTACACAGTAATGTGAAGAGGGACTGCCTCTGACATAATCTGATTGGCCTGCTCTTTGATCACCTCCCCCTGAGGGGGGAGCAGCCTTACCAGGCCACAGTAGAGGACAATGCAGCCACTTTTGATGAGAACTGATAGACTAAGATCAGAAAGGAGAGGAGAACCTCCCTTATCAGTGGAGTTGGGGAGTGGCATGCATGCAGAAAGGGGAGGGAGGGTGGGATCGAGAGGGGAGGAGGGAGAGGCTTATGCGGGGATACAAAATGAATAAAGTGTAATTAATAAAAAATTTAAAAAAACAAAGCATAACAAAATAAAATATAATCTAAAACAAAAATCTTCACACTGAAATTGGACAAGGGAAATGAACAAAAGAAAATGAGACCTAAAAGAAGGAAGAGGAATCAGAGACCCACTCATTCACATGTTCAGATGTTCCATAATTGTACAAAACTGATAAATACAGATGAGCTATTGTATAAATTCAGATGAGCTGGTGAAACCTGTGCAGGCATAGTAACTGGTCCTTCAGTCAGGTGTATTAACGGTTACAGAATTCACATGAGCTCTGCTTAGGTGATTTAGAGCACCTCTTTCTCTTGGTGTCCTCCATCTTTTCTGGCCTTTCTGTTCCTCTTCCAGGGGTTCCATGAACATTGAGATAAGAGATTCTATGTAGACATACCATTTAGAATTGGAGATATAACAGAGTAGTTAAGGGTACTGACTGCTTTTCCAAATGATTTAGGTTCAATGACCAGATTGGTAGCTCACAACTGTCTGTGTAAACCTAGTTCCAGGAGATCTGAAACCCTCACACAGACATACATGTTCAGAGAAACCAATATACATGAGTTCAACATTTTCAATGTTATCGTTTCTGTCACTGTCTATTTGGGGATGGGGGAGTATATATTGTTCCAAACAAATTGAAAGCTAAGCACTGAAGAGAAGTTCCACCTGTGTTTTCCTTCCAAAAAAGTGTTTCTAATATAACAGGAAATGAAATTCTACTTTCTGGAGATTGCCTAGTGTCTCAGACTATAAACAGAACATCATGGTAAAGAAATATGCAGTAAGTTTCAAAATAAATTGATCACATCTGAGGAAAAAACAGCCATAACTTCTGACACCTAGTATTATGTTAAAGGGCTTAACAGTTTTCTCTAGGTGTGAGTTTATTTCTTCAGTGATATTTGTATCTCTTTTTTAAAAAATAGTTTATTTTCATATAGTATATTCTGATCACAGTTTCCTCTCAATCATGTCTTTCCAGATCCTCACCATTTCTCCACCCAATTTCATATGGAAAAAAAAACACCAGAATTTCTCTTTTTAGTAAACAAGAAACAACAACAAAAATTAAAAAAAATAATTTTTTTTCAATAGGACAAAACAAACAGAAGAAAAAGAGCCAAAAAAAAAAAAAAGTACAAGAAATACATAAAGACAGAAAAGCTCAGGCAGGCAGAAATACCATGAAAGCAAAACTAGAAAACTTAATATATAAACAATGGACATGTATGACAAAACAAGCAAATAAACAAAGAAAAAAATGAAAGAAAGGAAAAAAAGCAATATAAAACAAAATTCCTTCAAAAATAGCACTGAGGAAATTTTGTGTTCTGTCAGTATTTTCCTGAAAATTTCATAAGCTTTTTAACTTCTGAGTAATATATCATTATGTAAAATTTTCACATTTTTTTAAAATCCAGTTGGCAATGCCAACTGAGACCATGTTGGTGCTCTTGGCCTGCGTTGCCACCAACAGCTACGATGGTGTCCATGCCCACGCTGTGGGTGTGTTGATTTCCAAGGTCTATGCTGCCACCAAAGACAATGCTAACGTCTGTGGTGTATGCTGACACTGGAGACCATAGGTGTCTGTGGCCCATGCTTGCTATTGCTAGAATCCATATGTAAGTCCACAATCTGTGCTTCTGTTGACTGTAAAGGGCTGTGCAAGATTCTATTTCTACCAGGTAGCAATGAGTGTTTTCCTTATTCCATATAGTCAGCAGCATGTGTTATCATTTGTTTTACTGATCTTGTCTATCATGATTATTCTGAGATGAAATGTCATAGTGATTTTGATTTACATTTCTCCAGTGACAACAGGAGTTGAACATTCTTTAAGTGTTTTTCAGCCATTTATGTTTCATTTTTTTGAGACTTCTTTGTTTAGATATGTACCCAACTTTTAAACTCGATTGTTTCCTCGATTTTCAGAGTTTTATAGATTTGTATATTTTGGTTATATACCAATCTATCTGATTGATAACAATCTTTACCCATTCTGTAACCTGTCACTTTGCACAAATTATAGTGTCCTTTGCCATATGGAATCTTTTCAGTTTCATTGATTAGTTGTTGTTCTTAGTGTCTATGCTGAAAGTGTTGTATATAGAAAGTCTGTTCCTTTACCAGTGAGTTTAAGGTTATTCCCCACTTCCTTCTCAGAAAGATTAGATACTCTCATACCTAGTGTATCTAGTCTTATGTTGCGGTCTTGAACCATGTGGAGTTGAATTCTGAGCAGGATGATGAATATGAACAATTTTGTATTCTTCTATATGCAGCCATGCAGTCTTACTACTGCCAATTGTTGAAGATACTGTCTTTTTTCAATGTGTGTCTTTAGCTTCCTTCTCAAAGATCAGGTATTCGTAAGTATGGGGACTTATTCCTGGGTCTTCAGTGTGATTACACTGATCAATGCAAACGTTCTGTACCAATAGCATGCTGTATTATTACTGTAACTCTGTAGTTAACTTGAGATAGAAGAAGGTGCTATTTCCTTAAGATCTTTTCTTATGGTGGATGTAAGATGGGGCACCGACCACACATGGAATCTGAACATCACCTCAGCAGTGAGAGCAAGGTGACCAGCAGGCTATACTGTGGACCCTAAAACCCGGACACTTGAAGGTCCATCCTCAGGCCACCTGGCTAATACCAAGAAAAATTCCCAGGTTCCTGCCCAGCACTGCCACAGCCCTAGGCCACCTGTTCCAATGCCACTATCTGCAGATACCTTCCTGGAACCAGTGGCAGCTTGCTGGGCTCTAACCCAGCAGGCCTAGGCCCCTGGACCAAACTCATCATCTGTGGATATATTCCAGGGACTGGAATCTTCGGGGCACCCAGGAGAGGGGTGGTAACTACCCTGCAGCCTTAGGTACCCATTGGAACCCACCGTCTGTGGATACTTCCCTGGGACCAGCAGTGTGCACAAGGGGCTCCTACCCTGCAGCCTTGGGCCACCAACACACCATGTGTGGACGCCTTCCTGGACAGCGTCTGGACTTGCAGGGTTCTGACCCCGCAGCACTAAGCCACCTGCTGCCCAAGTCTGCTTTCTGTGGATATCTTCCTGGAACCACAGACTGGCAGCTATGACGTTTGGCACTCACTCTCACTACCTGTGAGGTGAATGCCTTCCTGTACTATCGGTGAGACTCCAAACCTGGGTGCCCACTCTCCCACTCTCACAGTCCTGTGCCCACCTTCAGGGTAGTAGACGCTCCTGTTTCCAAACCTGGGAGATCACACTCAACATCCTGTGGACACCTTCCTGGTCACAGTGGCTAGTGGCGCTCATCTCAGAACCCAGTGGAGGGGATACATTCTGGTACTGTGTGGGAGGCATGGTTCCATTCTGCCTATGCCCCTCCTGCCTGGCTCCCCCAGGTCAGAATCAGCCAGTACAGCACAGTGAGCACAGCAGAGCTGAGCTAGGCATCTGAACCAAGTTCCATTGTCCTCCTACCGAAGGAGGCCTGTGGGGCACTGGAGCAGCTCTAGGCTGGGAAATCTTTCTGCTTGTTCCCCAGCAGCCTAGCTCACCTAGGTTGGAAACAATGAAACCAGTACAGACAGTGAACCCAGTGGAGCTAAGCCAGACCTGGGATCCAAATCCCATCCTAATATCTATTATCATCAATGGTCTCAACTCTCCAATAAAAAGACACAGACTAAGAGATTGGTTGCAGAAACAGGATCCAACATTCTGCTGCACTCAAGAAACACACCTCTGCAACTGAGATAGATACTACCTCAGAGCAAAGGGCTGGAAAAGGTTTTCTAAGCAAAAGGACACAAGAAGCAAGTTGGATTAGCCATCCTAATATCTAACAAAATAGGCTTAAAAAATTTAGTCAAAAGAAATAGAGAGGGACACTTGATTCTCATCAAAGGAAAAAAAAAACACCAGGAGGATTATTGTGAGTTATTGTGAGTCTCTTGGTTTTTTGGTTTTGTTTTGTTTTGTTTTGGTTTTGGTTTTTGTGTTTTTGTTTTTGTTTTTTTTGTGGGTTCTTTTTTTTCTGTGTGTATTTGTGTGTGTGTCTATAGTTTTGTCCTTTTTTCTAAATTTAATTTATCATTTTTCATTTTCTCTAATTTGATTTTAGTTCACTTCACTAAGGGTTTAACAGTCTTACTGGTATTTTCAAAGAACAAATTCTAAGTTTCAATGCTTCTTCTTCTTCTTCTTCTTCTTCTTCTTCTTCTTCTTCTTTTTTTTTTTTTTTTTTTTTTTTTTTTTTTTTTTTGGCTTGTTTGTTTCTATTTTACATAATTTAGCCCCTGAGTTTTATTACTTCTCATCTATGCCTATTCCTTTTGGATGCTATTTCTTCTTTTTTTGCTATATATCTATTGAGTGTGCCATTGAGTTACTAGTATTGGTATGTCTAACTTTATTTTTTTATTTTTATTTTTTTAATATTAGTTACAGTTTCTTAACTTTGTATCCCTGCTGTATCTTGCTCCCTCTTTTCCTCCCGATCTCACCCTCCCACCCTCATCTCCTCCCTGCCCTTTTCCAAGTCCACTGATAGGGGAGAACCTCCTCCCCTTTCATCTGATACTGATTTATCAGGTATCTTCAGGACTGGCTGCAAAGTCCTCCTCTGTGGCCTAGCAGGGCTGCTCCTCCCTCGGGTGGGGGAGGTCAAAGGGCCCGTCACTGAGTTCATGTCAGACACATGAAATGTTCCCCTTATTAGGGTACTCACTTTCATATTGAGCTACCAAGGGCTACATCTGAGCAGAGGTTCTAGGTTGCATCCATATATGGTCCTTGTTTGGAGAAACAATCTCATAAAAGACCCCTGAGCCCAGATATATTTGTTCCTTGTCGAGCTCCTGTCCTCTCCAGGTCATATTAACTCCCCTGCCCCCCCCCACTTTTTTTTACACCTGCACTCTGCCGAAGGTTTGGTTATGAGTCTTAATATCTGCTTTGATACACTGCTAGGTAGAGTCTTTCAGAGGCCCTCTGTGGTAGGCTCCTGTCCTGTTACTTGTTTGCTCCTACATCCAATGTCCATCCCATTTGTCTTCCTAAGTGAGGATCAATCAATCCTAACTTTATTTTTAAATACATAATGCTATGAGCTTACCTCTTAGAACTACCTATGTCCCACAGGTTTACATATGTTATGTTTTCATTTCTGAAATATTTTGATTTCTTTCCTAACTCATGTCTTGATTCATTATTCATTCAGAAGTGCATTGTTCAGCTTTCGTGAGTTTCTATACTTTCACTTGCTAATGTTGGCTTTAATCTGTGGTGGTAAATAGAATCCAATGTTAGTTAAATTTTCTTATATCTGTTGACTTGCTTTGTGTCCAAAGATGTGTTCAACATGGAAGAAGGTTCCATGTGAGGATAAGAAGGTATGTTGTTTTATGTTATGCCAATATCTTCTAGGGCCATTTCACTTATGATGTTATTTAACTCCAGGATTTCTCGGTTTATGTTTCACCTGGATGACCTGTCTATTAGCAAGAGTGGGGTATTAAACTAACTCAGTATTATTGTTTGGTGATCTTTAGGTTTGATATTCATTAGGTGCTTTTAGTTATAGTAGTGTTAACTTTTAAAAACTTGGGTGCCATTTCTTTTTTTTTTTTTTCTAATCACACTTTTTTTATATTAATCACAGGTATTTACTTTATATCCCAACCATAGCCTCCTCCTTCATTCCCTCCCAGTCCCACCCTCCCTCCCTCATCTCTTCCCTGGCCCTTTCCAAGTCCACTGATAGGGGAGGTCCTCCTCTCCTTCCATCTTACCCTAGTTTATCAGGTATCTTCAGGCCTGGCTGCAATGTCCTCCTCTATGGCCTAGCAGGGCTGCTCCTCCCTCATGGAGCGGGGGAGGTGGGGGAAGAGGAGGTCAAAGAGCCAGCCCTTACTACTTATCAATTAAAAACAAGAAAATCATGAAATTTGCAGGCTAATGGTGGGATCTAGAAAAGATAATCCTGAGTGAGGTATCTCAGGAGCAGAAAGACACACAGGGTATATACTCACTTAGAAGTGGGTAGTAGACCTATAAGATGGGATAAACAAACTGAAATCTATACATCTAAAGGAGCTAAACAAGAAAGAGGATCCAGGGTAAGATGATCAATCCTCACTTAGAAAGACAAATGGGATGGACATTGGAAGTAAGAGAAAACAAGTTACAGGACAAGAGCTTGCTGCAGAGGGCCTCTGAAAGGGTGCCGTTTCCTAATGAGGAAACACCAAGGCCTTTCCTTCCAGAGATTTGGAAGGAATAACATTAAGAGTCTGTTACATTCCTGGAAGATTTTATTTTATTTTTTGCCTGATTTTAAATAAAGACTTTCAGAAAATAATATAAAATTCACTGTCTTTTTACCCATTCTTGACAAAGACATCACAAACTCACTTTGATCACAAGGATCTAAGCATTGTCTTTCTCCCTGCCCATCTTGTTATGTGGGAGCAGACACCTTATAGTCACTAAGGCTTAGAGAGGCTTAGGCAGTAAGCACAGCGATTCTCATTATACTGAGGTAACCTAAACACCATAAATATGTCAAGTCCTTTTTTTCAGTCTTTTTGAGTTTTCTTTTATTATTATTATTATTATTATTATTATTATTATCATTTATTCCAATGTATTCAATTTGTATTCCAGCTGTGGCCTCCTCCCTCATCTCCTCCCAATCCCACCCTCCCTCCATCTTCTCCCCCTATGCCACTCCCCTAGTCACATATTTTTTATATAAGCTGTCACTGTTGTGATCATTGCCTCAAAACAGGCAACTATTTGCTGTTCTACTCAAAAATATTTACCACATTACAGCTATAACCAGTCATTAAACTATGAATTTACAACATCACTTCAGAAGACATACTTCACTTTTTCTTAATTTTTGGAAGAAAATGTAAATTATCAAGGATATGAAAATTCGTGACTCTCTAACAGTCTCTGGCTAGCCATTATCTGAGAGTGATGATCTTTCAGGGTTCATCCAGATACATATGGTCAGATCCCTCATGATATTATTCTTTCTCATAGCTATCTCCCATGACCCCTTCTGAATGTTTAGTCTTTAACAACACTGCGTGTGCTTTTGTGAGAAAGACATATTAAGTACTTTACTCCGCCTCTGCGTTGCACATGTGCTACTTAGGCTGCATCTCATGTTCTTGCTGCCGTCAGGTCACTGTGAGAAAAGAAGCTTTATGGCCCATAACTTTGTATTTCAACTTCATAATTTCGCTTTTCTTACTTTCTGATTCAGGATCTTAGCATTTAATTAGCAACGATGTGTTACTGTTGTAAGAACTGATTTTTACCACTTTGCTTTATTTAATCATCTTTATACAAAGAAAAAGCTCAGTGATTTTATGCTGGTTTTGATGAGATCTGTAAATAAGATTTGAGTTACTTAAATTGTGAAATTTTGATATTTATTCTAGTTGTAGTGGTTAGGAACATTAAATAGGTAATATGCAATTTGCTTAAAATGCAGCATATATGCAGATTACACAGTCAGTATGATGAACACTCCAAAGAACAAAATGACATAGAAAATAATAAGTCAAAGTCCAATTTGTCATTCTTTCCAAAGGGGGCTGTGATGTTTATTTGGATTTTAGCATTTACTTTCATGCTTCTGACTTCATTTTCATATAGACTCTGGTAACTCATTATGGTACTTGCAGGTTCATGGTTTCCAGTCACCATCAAACAGGGAAGACTTACAAGTTACAAAACAATTTAAAAAGGGATTTTTTTTTAATTTTGAAAAGAGAATTAGTGATAGCTAAGTAAAGATTTTTCTATTTCGATGTCAGTTGTTAGCACTATGAAGCTTTAATTTAGACAGGGTAACACTTACTAAGATGGTGGAGCAGACCATGGTATGAAGCTGACGCCTTCTGACATTTCCTAAGTTTGATTCTGAAAACAATAATAAATTTTAAACATTGATAATAAATAATAAAGAGGCAGGCATCATAGGAGTAAACTGTTTTGACACCAAAATCTACCATTCCTTGGTGAATTAAAAAGTAAGTTTTGTTGCCATAATGATCCCTGTTTTTAATTGTTTTCTGTTATTTCAGGTGAATTAGTATTATAATAGACTATTTTAGAAATCTTAATTAAAAACAATATTAGAATCAACATTCATCTGGCAGTCTACCCCCCAATAAATATACATATGCAATAGACTATGAGTAAAGAGGATTGAATCCAAGGCATTGGGACTATTATATAAACAATGATGAAAATCACTAATCCAAACAAACTACTTTAAAGAAAAATTAATGGAATATTTATTAAAACCAAATGTGTTATTCTTAAAAAAAACCTGTTATTGCTGCTTTAACTGTGATGTTTTAAAACAAACATGTATTTAAAAAAAACAGGTTTAATACAATTTATTTATGAAGGCAAAATACTTTTAGTACTTGTATACATGAATAAATATAATTTAAATGAGCTCCATATGGGTAATTTGAACTACCATTTATATAGAAAAGCATTTCATTTGCAAGTGTTTTGCAAAATATGGAATTAAAAAATTTAAAACTATATGTTTTTCTACCTCTCCAAATTAATTCACTCTTACCATTTAACTAGCCTAACACCCACTCCTTCACGTAATGTGGGAAGCCTGGTTATTTCAGATTAAGTTATTATCATATGTCTTCTCATGTATAATTTATGACTCTGCAAGTATATCTTCTTCTTTCTTCCTTGGACTGTGTGCAGAGTATTCAATTTCAACTAATCCTTTCATCTTCCTTCCATCGAGATCTTGAAGGCCAGACTGAATATAATATTCCTTATAAAATCAGAAGCAAGGTCAGTCTTTGAATTTTACAATCTAAATTTCCCAAAGGACAGAAGATGATTCCTGGGAACCAGTCCAGCAGCAGTGAAGGCCCTGAGCTAATTACTGAACATCTTCTACTTAAGAAAATAAAACAAAATTTCTGAATTGAACTTCAAAATTGTAAGAATGAGATAAAATTAAAAGCAACAAAATGACCGTTGTTTTAAGATGTGCTAATTTAATATAAAAAAGAATTTCTGTAAGTGAATGTTATGTCTGGCAATTTATTGAAGACGTCAAGCACTGATAGCTGCGGCAGGAGGTTTTCTTGTGACAGTATATATTATGAAATTCCTTAGTTACAAAGTCATGTTCATCTATACAAGACAGAATGTAGTTTTTTTTTTGCTAATGGCCAGGCCCCATGAATGTAATCAATCTTGTCTATCTTTGCTTTAAATTTTGTACATTTTATTTTTTTCTGTATTCATAGCTCTCTCCTCTCTCTTTTCCTCTCTTCATCTCTCCCTTCTCACCCTCTTTCTCTCCTTCCTCTCTCCCCCAATCCCACCATCTATGTCCCTTTTGTTTATTTCCCCTCTTCTCTTCTCCACCTCTTTCTCCTTTCCTCTTATCTATCTCAAATCTGTTATTTCAAATCCTTTCATTATCAAATATGGTAACAAGACTATAGGAAAATGTGTCTCTACATCACACATCTCACTAATGTCACAAAAACCACATTTTTTTTTTTTTAATTCTGGAATTATGACTTTGGTTCTGTTTTTACTAAGTGGCATACAGGGCAACATAAGTTTTTAGATTTTTATCAGCAAACATGGTGATAAACGTGTTGAAAATAAGAATGGCCTGAATTTGAAGAGTTAATGGTTTTCCAGTTTGGGGGTAGGATGGAAAGCTGGTGCAAAATCATTTTCACAAAAGAAGAAAACACATACTCAGTGGACCACCAGAGGGTTTGGCTCTCACTCACTGAAGGGCAAGCCATGCAGTCTAGGCTAACCATCCATGATTTCTGTCACAGTGTTGTATTTGGTGTTTAATATTTGCTATTTTATATCTTTATTAAAGCTGTGGTTAATCCTAAACAGCTGTATAACCAAATCACCACACAGAGACTAGGATTTATCTAATTATCTTAGAACACAATGCTGGGCAATAGTTACTCCATCCTAAACCTCCAAACCCACATAGTTCCTACCATTCAGATTCACCCTTATACTTTCTTTTAGTGATATCTTAGGTTTGGTTCATTTCTCCAAGTCATTCCAAGACCTCTCCTTCAGCCTCTGCTCTCCCAGCTTCTGGTTCTCTTCTCCCTCCTTCTCCTTCCTCTCCCCCGGCTCCTCCTCTGTCCCTCCTACTCCTTCCTCTCCTCCTACTCTGAACCAGGATGTCCCACCCTATCCACTCCATTGCTAAACTTTGTAGCTGGTTGTTTTAAATAACAATTGAGAGAACAGATGGCGGCATGTTTACACAAAGTTGAGACAGGTGATGCTTAGAGTAAGTATCACAAAGCAATGTCCAGATTGAAACCAGATAGTGGGGAAGAGAAATCAGCATTTCAATGAACAAAGGTACTGTGTATACATTCCAAAAGAACATTACACCAACATCTCAGCATATCAGAAAGCCCAGCTATTCAATAAAGATAAGTAACAAGGAGAGTCTAAGGGAATGTGCTGGAATGCCTCTCAGAAGGTGAAACAGAATAGACAGCAGAAGTGGATGAAGAGACCAAACAGGACAGGAGATGGAGTGGGGAGGGAAACAAGTGTAGGGACAGATGTGGGTAGAACAGGAGTGGGAGGTGAGGGGGCTGGGGAAAGGGGAAAATGTGGGGTGACATCTCTTTGTCAATTGCAAGCCTGTGACAGGGTAGGTTCCTGAGATATATGGGTGCGACTCTAGCTGAGACTCCTAACCTGGGCTGGAGGAATGAAGACTGAAGTGACCACCTCCTAGACAGATAGAACTAGTGGAAGGAGGGGACCTACAATCCACCAACAAAGCCGGAGATCCAAAAATGTCCCCGCCTATGAGAAGTGCAGGTATAAAGAGGGAAGAAAGATTGAGGGAATGTCCAACCAAAAATTGGCCCAACCTGAGACCACCCCATAGTAGACAGCCAGCTGCTGACTCTAATAATGATACTCTGCTATGTTTACAGAAAGGATCCTAACTTCACTGTCCTCTGGGAGGCTCCAGCCAGCAGCAGACCAGTCAGGACAGGTGCTGGGACTTTCGCCCAAGCATGAAGCAGAGCTCTCAGGGTCCTTTGGAAGTTTTGGAGGAAAGATGGAAGGACCTGGAGGGGACAGGACCCTCACAAGAAGACCAACAGAGACAACTAACCCAGCCTTATGGGGACTTATAGAGACTGACACATCAACTAAGGAGCATGCATGGTCTGGACCTAGGCCCCCTGCTCACATGGAACCAACAGGAGGCTTCATCTTCATGTAGGTCACGTGGAGAGAAGGGGATTGGGGAAGAGTGCTGTTTTTAACATGGACTCTATTGTCTGCTTTTGGATCACTTCCCGTTGACAGGGCTGCATTGCCTGGCCTCAGGGGATGAAGATATGTTCAGTTCTGATATGACTTGATGTGCTGAGGAGGGTTGATATGGGGGAGGGGCTCTCCTTTTCTGGAGTTGCCCCACCATGGAGCGAGGAGCAAGTAACCAACTTTATGTCAGAGACTGTCTCTTCTCCTCTTATTAGGGAACCACTGTGCTGTCTATAGGCTACTTCCATAGGCATGGGATCTAGGTCCTCTCTACGTATGGTCTTTGGTTGATATATCCGTCTCTGCAGTCCCCCCTGGGCCCTGCTCTTATTTTTCTTTTCTTTTCTTTTCTTTTCTTTTTTCTTTTCTTTTCTTTTCTTTTCTTTTCTTTTCTCCTTTCTCTCTCTCTTTCTTTTCTTTTCTCCTTCCTTCCTTCCTTCCTTCCTTCCTTCCTTCCTTCCTTCCTTCCTTCCTTTCTTTCTTTCTTTCTTTCTTTCTTTCTTTCTTTCTTTCTTTCTTTCTTTCTTTCTTTCTTTCTTTCTTTTTCTTTCTTTTAACATTGTTGGTCTTCTTGTGTGGCTCCTGTCCCCTTCAGGTCCTTTTATATCCCTCTTCTTCCATAAGGCTCCTTGTGCTCCTTCCACAGTTTGGTTCTGAGTGTCTGCATCTTCTTCCATCCCTTGCTGGTTGGAGTACTTTAGGGGACATCTTGGTAGGCTCCTATATTGTTCCTTTTCTTCTATTGCTTCACGTGTCTATCCTGTTTTCCCTTCTGAATGAGAATTAAGTGTCTTTCATGGGGTCCTCCTTGTCATTTAGCTTCTTTAGGTCTGTAGATTTTAGTATGTTTAAATAACCTTGTTTTTAAATTTTTCTTTCTTTCTTGCAAGTTTCAATACATAAAAAGAAATACTACTAGATAAAAAAAAAACATGAGAATACTTTAAAACTCATAGTAGAATTTTTGTATAGTCAACTTTGTTTACATAAAACAATCCTTATAAGTTTAATTTGATAAATATTTTCTTCTATTTAATTTATTCCCACATGGTTGCCAACTTAGTACAAGTTAAACATGTCATGTTTCACTCAATAATTAAAGTGAACATGTGACCTGTATTCCTCACAACCTTTGAGTTCTAAACCTGAAATATGAAGACTTTTTCTTCTAATTTAGCTCAACTTTTATTTTGTAATATTTGAACAATGTTACTAAAAGAAGACTGAATAAGTGTGATCACTGGATTCTCTTGAGGCATTCAGCCTTGCTTCATTATTATTTGTCTAATCTCCAATAACAATAGATTCTAACCAATTTACTATTAAGATGGTTTTCAATTCTGCTTTTTGTTTTTATCATGAAATATGAATTTATTACTTTCCTTTTCTTGAATAACACAATTTCTTTGTTTTATTTTAAATACAATTTGTATGGTATGTCTAGGTTTCGTTGCTTTGTATTTATATCACAATGAGTTGTTACTAGATTCTTTTTTTAATTTTTTATTTAACTTTTATTAATTACACTTTATTCATTTTGTATCCCCCCATAAGCCCCTCCGTCCTCCCCTCCCGATCCCACCCTCCCTCCCCTTTCTGCATGCATGCCCCTCCCCAAGTCCACTGATAGGGGAGGTCCTCCTCTCCTTCTTTCTGATCTTAGTCTATCAGTTCTCATCAGAAGTGGCTGCATTGTCATCTTCTGTGGCCTGGTAAGACTGCTCCCTCCTCATGGGGAGGTGATCAAAGAGCAGGCCAATCAGATTATTGTCAGAGGCAGTCCCTCTTCCCATTACTATGTAATCCACTTGGACACTGAACTGCCATGGGCTACATCTGTGCAGGGGTTCTAGGTTATCTCCATGAATAGTCCTTAGTTGGTGTATGAGTCTCTGGGAAGTTCCCTGTGTTCAAATTTTCTGGTTCTGTTGCTCTCCTTGTGGAGTTCCTGTCCTCTCCAGCTCTTACTATTTCCCACTTTTTACATAAAATTCCATTCACTTAGATTCTTAAGTTTTTGATGATTCTAAAATTTCTCAAATATTGTCTTTGCAAAGTTGATTTGTTTTTCTTATTTCTTATTTTCCTGGGTTACTAGGTACACAAGTAAATCACAGCTATTCAGTTTTAAAATATGCACATACACACACACACATATACATACACAAAGCACACATATATTCAGTACATATGTTGTCCCCAAATAATTCTTTTGTTTCTTTGATTTTCAGTTCACTGCTCTATTCTTTACCTATATTTAATCTGATATTAACTACAGCTGTACAATATTGAATCTGTGTTAGAAAGTTTTAGAGATTTAATATGTTTAATTTTTTTACCCCTAGTTTTAGATTTTCACATGCAGCATTCATTATGTTTCACTTTTGCTCTTGTTGCCTCATTTCTGGGCATTCTTCACAGAGAAAAGGTCTCTCAGAACACCGAATCAGCATAAAAAAGAAGTGGGGTAGGGATTGAGGTGGAGGTGGAGGGTCAATAATGGGGAGAAGAGGGAGGGAGAGAGGGAAAGGACAGAGAGCAAATGTTTTTTTTTTTTTTTTTCTTATATGTGAGCTAAAAATTAACAAGAGCTGATGGCACAGTTCCAGTTTAAATTTGAACACCTGAGCAGGTGTCTTTTTCTAGTAAGCTGCTAATGGTGGCACATTCTTGAAATTCCAGTACTGGAGAGGTAGAGATAGGAAAAATCCCTAATGAATCAACAAGCTTGAAGCTCAGTGAGAGACTTTACATTAAAAATGAATGTGGAAAACTATAGAGATAGCTCAGTGATAAAAAACAAAAACAAAAAACACACGAACACACAAAAAACATCAAAAAAAAAAAAAAAAGCAAAGCATTTGTTTCTTTTGTAGAGATCAAGGTCAGTTTTCTGTTCCCATCTGGCAGTTCACAACCATGTTTAACTCCAGTTCCAGGTGAGCCAGTGACTTCTGCCTCCATAGGTACTAGACACACACATAGTAAACAAACAAACAAAACCAAATAAATCTTATAAAAATGGTGATAGAACCAGATGACCTTTGGCCTCAACAAACATGTGCACAACTACCAGGACACTCATACACACATAAATATATACCCACCCACACAAACATTTCAAATACATGAATTTATATCCCACATAAAACCCCAGATAGCGCATTTTCAGATAGAGGTTACCTTTGGATATGGCAGGCCTGTATACAAATGTATTTCTAATTCAATTTAAGTTAAATATACTTTCCTACGTCATCTTCTCCCATTTGAGGTTTCACTTTGTACTGTTTTTATTCAGTCTTACGCTGTTTCTCTCTGAAGTCTAAAGTTAAACATAGGATGAGAACTCAGGACACTGAAGAAGAGTGAATTATCATATTTCTCCACCACCTTGAAACTATCAAAAGATCTGCTCAGTTTCTAAGCATCTCTCAACTACTCTGTTCTAAGTGCTCTACTACAGAACAGAACAACCAGCCACAGACCATGGAATAAACATAACAATTAACACTTAGAGCACAAGCCTGGGATGATTCATGTTGGATCAGAACTGAACACCTTTCTGGAAGTATAGCTTTTATAGTCCCAGAAAATACTGTGGAAGAAGCAAAAGACAAGAAAAAAAAAATAGTTCTACCCATCTGCCACACCTTTGAAGCACACACACACACACACAAAAGACCAACATTGCAAGATATGTATAAAACTGCTCTCACTTGTCAGTGCTAATTGACAGCTTAATTAAAACCCTCTGACTTAAAACCCTCTCAGCAGGAAGAATATCATGCCTGGTCCCAGAAACCTAGTCTGTTTCCCTGGGAAAATGAGGTCATGTTCTTCAGAAAACAATTTATCATCATTTGGCTAGACCAATATAATGTCTTACTAAATTCTAAATCATATCCTGTAGAAGAATTTTAATCCAGCAACATGGCTGCTCTGTCAAAAGATCATATCTAAATACCACTGAGGCCTGTGTGATAGTGCTGGAATGCAGACATTCCACACACTGGAATACTGCACCTTTCATCCCTCTGGCAGAAATATAGACATGTCCTTAATTCTAAACAACAATGTCTAGTTTAGGGACAGAAAAAGTGATGAATCAGAGAAAGATCTGAAGAATGAGTCAGTGACAAGATATAGCCAACTCTTAAGATGACAGGAAAGAGCAGCTACTTATGAGCAGTACAAGGAGAGAGAGTGTGAGTTCAGTTTCGCAGTTCAGTTGAGTGCAGTTGAGTTCAATTTGTGGAGTTAGAGGGAGTTTTTCCAAGCAGAGCAATTTAGTGAGAAATGGAGAGAAGCCAGTTTGAACCAGTCAGGCAGATTTCAGAATGAATTAGAAAGGGTGAGTTTATTCAGCTCTAAGCCTCAGAGGCTGAAAGTATTCTAGGCCTGGGTTAGCAGACAAAGGTTGGAAGCTGAAGTCTTCATGGTCCAGGCTTATAGACAATTAGTGTGTATGAGGAGCTAGAAATTTCCAGGCCCCAGCCTAGGGATAGTTAGAACATAGACAGAAATGCTTTGGGCTCAGCCAAAGCTCTGCATACTTAAAGCTTGGGTTTGTCTCTCATTTCGTCCCATCAACAGAAAAAATAAAAACATTTACAATATCCCAGTACCCACAGATAAGTCTAGCCACTTCCCCTCATCTTGTAAAGCCTGTCTTTACAAGAAATGGAGACCGCCACAGAATACAACAAATGGAAACAATGCAGGGATCAGTTAGTTGCTAGGCCAGGATTTACTGCTGCATCTGTCTCACAGGGAATACCCTGGTTGAGAGGATGAAAACATTGTTAGGGCCAGAATACCAGGAAGTCTACTGTCAAACATTCACTCCTAGAAATGTCTGTGTAAACAAGAGAAGAATAATGGCAAAATCAGTGAACATGCTAAAATAGAAAGGGAAAATTTGCACAATCCTACTCTTAGATAAAGAGCTACAAGGAACTATTGACTATTGGAAAAAGAGAATCATCCCCCCTCAGGGATGAGCCCCCTTATTAGTCATTCACTACAGAGTACTCAGCAGTAAAAGTATATACATGAAAAACAAAATCAGCAAGTTGTTTTTACATATATTTACACCCCTCACACACAGATACACACACACACACACACACACACACACACATGCACACGCACACACACCTAAAGACTGAGGAAATAACACCACAGTGGTTCCCTCTATTACATTAAAATTGAAAGCTTTTTATGCTTGTTTTATAATTTAGGTCTTATTGTCATAGTTTCATGGCTTTGAGCAACCTTAGTGAAAGTAAGCAGCATGCTCACCATTCCCCCTATAATTGACGTTAGCCACTAAAGAGGTCGTTATGTAGCAAACACTCAGTAAATATTTTAGGCAATATAAAAATTGTTTATGTGAAAATTAAACATTAATTGAGGAAGCATATTTAGACATTCCTCAATTTTCCTAGGTTGTCAGATTTCCATCACTGTGACAAAATAACCATAAATGTTTTTATTTCCTCAGACGGGGTGTGTGTGTGTGAGATGAGAGCCTTACACAAACTTTACTAACATATGGTTTAAGCTGAGCCTAGACCTTTTCTATCTATCCCTAGGCCTGTGCCTGGAAGCTTCTAGCCTCCATCCACTAACCTAGGCCTAGAATGGTTTTTACCTTCAAGACTTACTGATGAATAAACTCAACCTTTTTAGTTCTTTCTGAACTCTGTCTAGCTGGTTCAAATCTGCTGTTCTGTCTCAAAACTCATCTCCAAGCTAACTGATTCAAACTGGATTCTCTGGCTTCTCACTGAATTGCTCAGCTTAGAAAAATGAGCTCTGAACTATATAAACTGAACTGTACAAACTCAACTGTTCTTAACAGACCTACACCAAACTGTACTTTACTCTCAAACTCTACCATACCATCTCCACAAACTCTCTTGCTCCATCCTCTCTGTGTTGCTCTTGAGTAGCTTCTCTTTCCTATCCTTGGGAGTATTGGGAATATCTGACTAATTCTGACAACTTTTTCTCTAATTTGTGACGTAGTCTGCCCTTCAATTAGATAACACTGTTAGGAATTACAGGTATGTCCTAAATTACAGCCTGAAAGAATAAAGCTGTGTAGTTTGGGTGTTTCTGTATTCTAGCTGGATCACACACAGGTCTTTGGATTTAAAGCCATGTTGCTGGATTTAAACTCCTCTACAAATAATAGAGAAAATTAACTTAGAAGAAAAAAAAAACAACCAATTTTGTACTCTTGATCTGGGGGCTCAGTTTAAGACTATTTGGTTTCCTGCTTTGTGCCTGAGAAGGCATGGCTTATCATAGAATGAACCTAGTCAGAGGAGGTATGTTAAAAAAAAAAACAAAAAAAAAACAGTAATTAGAAAGTAAAGACAGAGGACTAAAAAGGGGTTCCAATAATATTTTTAATATCATGTTTCCTGGAATCTATTCTACTTCAAATAGACCGCATTTCATTTGGGTACTATCATCTTCCAACTGCTGGTCATGGGTTAGAATCAACCCCTTCACAAGGACCTTAGTTTCTGAAACTATTTTCAAATCACATTAAACTCACAGAAATTATGGCATTTGAAATAGACACAGTATGAGTAAGTTATTGTTAATGTCTTTAATTTTATTTTTCTTTGATCATTTCAAAGAACATTGGCATTGTACACTATTTAGTTAACATTGTGAAAACATTCTCTATTGTTTCCATTTTTTGTTTCTATCCATGACATTTATACAAAGAATACCTTTGGTCACAGCATTCTTTGAAAATTTGAAATGGAAATATTTGTGGATAATGTTTGGAACAAATGTATCTGTCTGTCATCTATCTCTCTATCTCTATCTATTTATCACCCATCTATCTATTTATTTATTTATTAGACAGTGATCCTGCTTGTTTGATAATCTAATTTTGAACTTGTGGCAATCCTCCTGCTTCAACCTCCCACATGTTAGGATTACAGGAGAGTGCCATTATGCACATTTTTAATATAATACTTAATATTATTTACCTTTTATTTTATACTAACTCTGAAAAAATGAAAATAAGTCATTCAAATTACAACTATGAAAGTTTATCTCAATATATTTTATGAGATGTGTATTGTTATCATAAAATTTTGGCAAAGATATACCCCAAATATTATAGACAGATACCTTGAACGTCAAGCACAGGGCCTAGTCCCTGAGGTGCAATTGACATTCAAGCATCCTCCCTGAGGACTATCATTTAAGATACCAAAAGATATCATGCAAGCTTCAGAAGGAGAGAAGCAACCAATAGTCCTCCAATAGTAATTGTGTCTCAGTAGAGGATGGCATCTTCAATCTCCTTTGACCCCTAGAAGTTTAAGCTAGAGTCACCCTCATATCCACCCAAGTTTCTCTTCTCTCTGCAAGCCCTCTTGATCAGAGAGTTTGCTTTAAGAATGTCTCTCCTAGTAATGTCAGAAACTACACTTATAATGTCTCATAAATATGGCAGCCTAAAATTAGCTCAACAAGGACAACAATAGATTTGTCAAAAAGGATCAAGAAAAGCCCATAAGGACTCAAACTTACACAAATAAATGTGGGCAATTAAAAATGCTGAGAGGGGGAGAAAAATCTTCTTGAGGAAAAAAGAAAAACATACTAATTGGTTATCAAAAACTAATTGCTCAGCCCTGAAAGCATACATTCAAGTAACATCATATAGGTTAAGCAGATTATGTTTACGAATATATGCATGTAAAAACAATTAATGAAAAACAAGGCCATGAGTTTGAAAGACAGCAAGGAGATATATACGGAAGCATTTAGAAGAAAGAAACAGAAGAGTTAAAATTATGTAATTAAATAATAACTGAAAAGAAAAAGGAAAACATAAAATGTGTATCAAAACAATCTAAGCATTCACTTTGCTTAAGAACATAAAAGACTAAAAATACGTGAGCTTCAGTTGAAACTGAATATTCTTTCATTCAGAAGAAACTGATTTGGAACTGAACAAAGTGGTAAAATGTTTAACTGATATGTGGGAGGCCTTGTTTTTGATGCCCAACAGTGAAAAGAAAAGAAAAAAAGAAATTTTAAAGCAAGTCACTCAAGGCTAAACACATTGAAACACTGTGTTAAAATTACATTTCTTTGGTAATAAAGCATGCTAAAAATACATAAGTGAAATATGGAGCCAAAGAAAGAATTGTAGTAATCAAGAGATTATTCAGACTTTAGGACCTCAGGCTGATCTTACAAAGCACTATGTTTGGGTTTCTAGGATCCACAAGGTGTTTCACATCACCTCCAGAAGGCATGACATCCTTTTCTGGCCTCCACTGGGATTGTTCACTCAAGTTGTGCAGGTACTCATGAAAGAAAATAAATACTTAATAAAAGAACTTGCTTTTGCACAAAAAGAAGAAATGACAATATTTATGTTTATATGCATGCTTCTCTGTATATTTAAATAAACATTTCTGTGTTCATCTTTGAAGATTTTCCATAGGGAAGTCTATATATTGGCATAGGTGCTTTCTATTCACATATTAACTAAGACAATTACACAGACAATTAAATTTGAAATATTCTGACTAATATATGTTTTTATGAATAATAAGTATAATGAAGCATAATTCATTAAAACATACAAATAAAATACCATGTAAATGAGTAAATGAAATTATGCTTTTCTGTTTTTTTATTTTAAAATTAATAAAAATGTTTAAAAGGGTTTATTCTTTGGTAGGAGTCTTTCATTATTCACCCAGATTCATATTTTCTAGTATCTACACACACCTTAATACATGGAATTTTGATTATATTTATTCACAGTGACTTCTAAGAAATACAATTCATCAAAATTAGATATTTCTAAACAATGGAATATGAAAAACAACACTTATTTTCAAAGTTCTAGACTCTGATGGGAAAGCAAGAGTAACAAAACAATTATAACACTTAAGAGGTGGAATAACCAAAACTAGAACTCAGCATGCACACACAGAGAGAGCCAACATTCAATATGGCAGGTAGGTCAATACTTAACCGTTAATCAGTACTTTTTCTTAATATTTTATATGTTGCAGATGTGACTTTTGTTTCTTTGGAAAACTCAATGTAAAGAAACCCTAATATTCTGTCTCCACACGAATTATATTTCATGATGGGCAGTCATATGAAAGACAAGCAACACATCCAGCTATATGTCAGACCATGAGAAGTATTTCATTTCTTGGGGGACAACTGAATCTAATCTTGGCAACCATTTAAGGCATGGAAAAAGACAGCATAGAGAATCCCTGTGGGACAAGGCATCAGGCCATCTGTCACTCTCTATCATAATGAGGAGTAGAGATAAGGAGTCAATAGAAGGAATTCCCACTACTGTCTACACAGACTTATGGAAGTATAAAAAACCTGGATGATAACAATCAGGATAACTAATAAGCAATTTTACATTACCATAAAAATTCTCTGGTAAAAGGTGAAGTGAGAAAGAAAGGTTTGACTACTAGAATTCCAAGTAAACATAAATGAGCCTCCTTTTAAGAGTCTACTACAGAGGCTGAGGAGCTCGTTCAGGAGGGATAGTGCTGGCCACCTGAGGAGGAGACTGTCACCAAGCTAATCAGGGTAGACACATGCTGAAAATCTCATGGCTTCTACTTATGCTGGAATGCTGAGGCAGGAAAATCCATGGATGATTATGGAAGCTAGTGGCGTACACGGCAATGAAAACCAAAACAAACAAACAAAAAATGACTCAAATATGGTGGAGTTCAATAATTGACATGTGAAATTTTCCTCTTGTACCATGGCATGAACACACACATGAATACACACACACTCTAAAATAAGAAGATCAATGAGGCAATAAACTATTTCTCAGCTCAGAAACACAAAGTATAATTTGATATTCCAATCCAGTTACTCTTCATCCTGAAGGGGAGAACAGAATACTTCATATGGGGTAAAATTTTTCCATAGGTCTCAAAAAAACACACAAAAAAACAGTTATGCCATTTGCTTAGTAATATAAACACTGCAACTGAGAAAATGAATGATGAAGAAAGAAAAACTTAAAGTATCTACGGTCTTAATTTTAATAGGATTAATACCCCTTCTTGTATCTTTCATTAGTATCATGGATGAAACTCTCCCTTATCCATCAAATTTTGTTAACTAGCCTGTATGTTTAATGTGTTGAGAAAGCTAAAGTATAATTAGTTAAAAAAAGAAATACAATAACGGGGTTTGTATTTGTGTCAGATATGGAGAGTTTCCAACGTGTTAGCTACGTAGTACATCTAGGAGGGCCCTGAAAGGTGCCTGAATGAAGCTTGGTACTCAGCCTGTGCTCCTGGGAGGTGGTGGAAGCATTGAGAGATGACACATCCTGAGAAGGGGTTAAGTGGACATACCCTCTGACATGAGCTGAGCATGATTCTCTTTATCTTTCTCATGTTCCCTGGCCATGCAGTGAAAATTATTGCTCAATCGTTGGCTCTTCTCACTGGCCAATATTTAACAGACATAAACTGATAGAACTGTTAAGCAAAGTAAAAGTAGTTTCTCTACTAATGAATCATCTCAGTTGTTTTTCTTCCTTTTATAGTAACAGTAACATACACAGTTTTTGTAGAGGTACCTTTGGTAGGAAAATAGAGCAAAGTCAGTTCTGTCCATTCTACAGTCTTCATCCTCAGCTACTTCAGGGCTTATTTCCAGTGTCGCTTAGAACATGTTAACTAACTGCACCATATCTCAACTCCATGATCTCAAATATATAGATTGCAGCTAGCTGTCCTCATATGTGTCACAAAGCTCATATTTACTGACAGAGTCTACTCACAAAATTACAGGCAAATGTTATTATCCCCTACAGAAAACTATTCCTATCATCCCTCTTTTATCTTGTCTCAAATACAAATTGAAAGATTAAAATACAAACGACTTAGATTACCACAACTATAAAAAAGTGCTTACAGTGACTAATGAAGAATGGGAAGATGAAATGATTTTAGTGATATGAACAGCTTTAAAAGAGTTTGTAACCGTTGTGGCTACTGTGTGGTCTACAGTGGAAACCGTGAGCAGGATATCATGGTGCACACTTTTAATCCCCAACATTAGAGAGGAGAAGGCAGGAGCAGCGGGAGGTCTAGGCTGTCATTAGAAACATAATGAGTGTGGCCACAACTGGGCTACAGAATATCCTGCGTCAAAACACCATCCAACCAACCAACTAAAAACAAACAAACCCAAACCAAACAAACAAAAAGGAAAAATAAGAAATGGGAAAACAAATAAAACAAAAAGTAATTTACAAAAAGAAAAATAGAACAAATTAGTCTCTAACCTGTATTACATGAAAAAATGATTTCAAGATACAAAATTTCCATAAAATAAAATGCTGGAAAAAAATTAAAATGTTGTCACATGGAATTTTTTGAAACAAATAAATTAATAGATAATCAACAATATTTTAAAAGAATTTTAAAAGATTATTTTTTTTTTCACAATTTATTCACTTTGTATCATGGCTGTAGTCCTCTCCCTTATCTCCTTCCAGTCCCACCCTCCCTTCTTCTTTGTCCTCTTACCCTCTCCCCTATTGCACTGTAGGAGTGGTCCTCCTCTCTTACCCTCTGACCCTAGGCTATCAGGTCCCATCAGGACTGGGACTGCATCCTCTTTTTTTTTCCTTTCTTTTTTTTTCTTTTTCTTTTTCTTTATTAATTACACTTTACTCACTTTGTATCCACCACCCCCCCCCCCGCGTGGTTCCCTCCCTCCTCCCATCCCAATCCCTCCCTTCCTCCACCTCTGCCTGCATGCCCCTCTCCAAGTCCACTGACTGATAGGAGAGGACTTCTTTTCCTTCCTTCTGATCCTAGTGAATTAGGTCTCATCAGGAGTGGCTGCATTGACTTCTTCTGTGGCCTGGTAATGCTGCTTCCCCCTCAGGGGGAGGAAATTAAAGAGCAGGACAATCAGTTCATGTCAGAGACAGTTCCTGTTCCTATTACAATGGAACCCACTTGGATACTGAACTGCCATGGCCTACATCTGTGCAGGGGTCTTAGGTTATCTCCATGCATAGTCCTTGGTTGGAATAGCAGTCTCAGGAAAGAGCCCTGTGCTCAGATTTTTTTGGTTCTGTTGCTTTCCTTATGGAGTTCCTGTCCTCTCCATATCTTACTATTTCCCACTTCTTTCCTAATATTCCCTGCACTCTGCCCAAAGGTTGCCCATAAGTCTCAGTATCTACATTGATAGTCTGCAGGGCAGAGATTTTCAGAGGTGCTCTGTGTCAGGCTCCTGACTTGCTCCCTCTTTTCTTTTTCTTCTGATGTCCAGCCTCTTTGCCTCTCTGGATAGGAATTGAGCATTTTAGCAAGAGTCCTTCCTCTTGATTAGTTTCTTTAGGTGTACAAATTTTAGTAGGTTTATCCTATATTATATGTCTATATGAGTGAGTATATACCGTGTGCATCTTTCTGCTTCTGGGATAGCTCACTCAGGATGATCTTTTCCAGATCCCACCATTTACCTGCAAATTTCATGATTTCCTTGTTTTTTATTGCTGAGTAATATTCCATTGTGTAGATATACCACAATTTGTGCATCCATTCCTCCACTGAGGGGCATCTGGGCTGTTTACAGCTTCTGGCTATTACAAATAAGGCTGCTACAAATATGGTAGGCTAGCTAGGTCACCCCAACAGGGAGAAGTGATCCAGGAGCTCCACAAGGAGACAAACTAAGACAAAAAATACCTGGGCCCACAGGGTACTGTAGAGACTGATGCATCAATCAAAGGCCATGGATAGAGAGGACCTAGAACCCCTGCTCAAATGTAGCTCATAGACATCTCAGTCTCTCCTAGTAAGGGGAGAAAAGACAGACTCTGATATGAACAATTATTTTTAAATGTACAAATCTTACAGGTAAAGAAATGGACTGAACTGAAAATGTAGCTCAACAGAAAAAAGGTAGAGAGTAATTGATGATGCACCTTCATTTGACATCCACTTGCATGTACAAAAATGTGTGCCCACACATGAAAATACATATATATATATATGTACATACCTGAGTTGTATACACATGCATAAACATATATACACATGCCTGAGTAAAGTATACATCCAGAATACAGTGTGTACTAAATTAATAATATTTGTAAAGAGAACTGCTTGATTTAATAAATCAGCTGCTGAATTCTACAATATGAGAGGTGACTGTGAAAGTGTGCATTGTGAAGCTGCTTCTGGCTTTAGTGGATGGGAACTGAATTCTAATTGAGTAAGACACATGCAATAAAACAGAAACTTTTTAATATATCACTACGAGGAAGCAATTTTTCTACATGTTAGATATTTTTGGATTTTTTACATTAGACCAGCGTGAATTGTATGTATTTGTTAGATACATGATAAGGTTTTGACTTCTGTAAGTGTTGGTTATGAATAGAATCTCCATAACCTCAAATTTTATAATTTCACAAAATCATTCCATTCAAATATTTTCATGTATTTACTTTAATATACTGTACTATTATCATTCATATTTACTTCTGAGGGCAAATTTTATAATCAATTTATGAAAGAGATCAACAGCATTTACTGTTTATTATAGTTTGTTTATCATAATGGACTTCAAGCCCATACTTGCTATATATGACAAGATTCCATGCACTTTATGGACAGATAACACATACACACACACATACTCACTCCCACTGACACACACATGCACATAGACATACAAATGCATGTATATCATATCTTTAAATGTATCTCTCTATTAACAAACATTTAGGCATATTCCATATCCTTGCTATGGTGAATATTATCCTAATAAAAACGAGAGTGCATGTTTTTTCACCCTGTTCATCAACTTTTTATGGGAATGCACAGGGATGAGGAAGTTGTATGAAGTCTCCCATTAGCTGAGGAGTTACAGACATTTGATTGCTACAGGAAAAGAAAAGTCAGTTTTCTGTGACTCCTGTCATATTGATCATAATCCAAGGAAGGCCTCATGCCCAGCAGTAGGTAGCCCGGAACTGATGTTTAGAATTGAAAAGGTTCTACTGCAGGGCATAGTGCTGGCACTTCACGTTCAGTGAACAACTAAAGGTCTATAGCAGAAAACAATCTGTGTGCCCGCTGTTGTCTTGCTTTCTCTAATTTCTTTCTTTCTTTCTTTCTTTTCTTTTCTTTCTTTCTTTCTTTCTTTCTTTCTTTCTTTCTTTCTTTCTTTCTTTCTCTCTCTCTCTTTCTCTCTCTCTTTCTCTCTCTCTCTCTTTTATTTTTTTAACTTCAGTACTGCCTGAAAAATTAAAAAATTGCTAAACGAAAGTACTCATTTAACTTTAATGCATGGTGTCTTGGGGTTTCAAAATTCAGCATAATTCATTCTTTTTCTTTTTTAATATTAAAATATACCAAAATAAAATATGATAAGATAAAACAAAAAGTAACAAATATGAATTGGACGAAACAAACAAACTGACAGGAAAAAGCACAGGAGAAGTCGAACTAATCAGAGAACCATTTGTTTGCACACTGAGGAATCTCATTAAAAAATAAAACAACAACAACAACTATAACACTATATTAGAAGCCATAATATATGTACAGAGGACTCAAGCAGAGGACTCTAGGCCCTGTGCATGATACTTCAGTTTCTGTGGATTTATAAGAACTTTGATCATGTTGATTTAGAGGGTCTTGTTTTCTTGCTGTCCTCCATGACCTCAAGCTATTACACTCTTTCTTTCTTCTCTTCTGTAGGGATTCCTTGTGCCATGAGGGAAAGGATTAGATAGAGACCCCACTCAGGGCTGAGCATTCCAGTATCTCCCAGCCTCTGCATATTGCGTAGATGTGGATTAGACTTGTATTGCATGAGGAAGCTTCCTGATGATGGCTTAGGAAAGGCACTGCTCTTTGTGTATAGGAGAATGTCATTAGCAGGCATTTCATCATTACAATTACCAATATTATTTGTATTTTTTTGTAGGCATAAAGATATTGTGTAATTTAAATGCTGATTTCTGTACTCTTCGTATCTGGTTGCAGTCTTTGTTCTGAGAATCTCCTGTTTCAATGTTGTGTAAACACTGCTCATCATTTGGCACCTGGTATGCCAATAAAGCAGCTGATGGCCAATCCTGAAGCAGGCTGGAGGGTAGAGCTAGACTGTGTACCAGCCTGAGAGGATAACTTAGAGGAGGAAGTAGAGGATTCAGCCTGTGGACTCAGTCACAGGCAGATGTCCAGGACAGACTAAGAAAGAGAGCTCAACAAGAAAAGGTACAAAATGCAAGTATCTCTGGAATGTACACTGGGAGGAAGCCAAATTAGCTTAGAGGGTTAAGAATAGAGTCATCACTGATCAGGATAGTGCTGTAAAGCTTGTGAAAATAACATAATAGTCTTAATTTTTTGTGTGGTAGCCTGGTTAAGGAAGAAAGTGCAAAGCAAACACTGTTTCATAAAAATAACCTTAATAGGTTTCTTCATGGGTACGTGGGCTGTCTAGTCTCTGTCACCCAAGCATTATGTGGCATGTTGTCCATCTTAAGCCAAATGAGACATCGGTTGGTTACTACCACAAGCTTTGTGTCACACTGCTCTAGCATATCTTGAAGACAGGGTACTATTACAGAGAGAAAGATTTGCAGCTAGCTTCATGTTTACGTTTCATTTTTGTTGGTTTGTGGAGCATCTCCCTGCACTACTCCATGTTCAGTCACTTGTGCAGGTGTTGTTTTCCACAATGGGGCTGTGTTGTCAGTTTCCTTGGCAATGGCCTCCATTTGGGGGTGAGATTTCCCTGGTCCACCTTTGGCCAGCAACTCTATTGTATGTAACCTAATCCTAGTAACAGAAGTTTTATTTGGTGACAAGAGAAGGGCAGTTGGGATTCTTTGTCTTCCCCATTATTCCACAATCTCATTTAGATGCATATATATATATATATATATATATACTAGGAACTTTTTTTTTATTGTATTAGGTTTCCATACTACTCCTCAAATGGCCCTTAATTTTAGATGTTTCTCTATGTATACTCCCACTCCCATCCCCAGTTGATCCTCCCATTCCAGATTCCACACCCCGGTCCATCCATAGCTATCTATTTTGCTTCCCTTTCTTAATGACATGTAATCATTCTCAACACACTCCATACCCACGTGTTTACTCTATACCTTCCCTCTTTATACCTACTCTCTGTGGTTCTATAGATTGTAACTTGTTATCATTGACTTTACAGCTAATATGGGTACTTGTGAAGTATGTTTTGTTTTAAGTCCAAAGCTTTCTCTGTATTATAGGTATATACTGAGATACTTATTTTTTGTCCATCAAGTTATATTTGGCTAGCAATTAAAAATTACATTCTGAAGTAATATTATGAAGTGTATTATGAAGTGATTTGTAGTAAATAGATATTATAACATATATATTATAGTGAGGCCTCTTTGTTTATTCTGCTGTCTCAATTACTGCCTGGAGGTAACATAATTTTACCTATGGTGTCAGTGATAGAAATGAACTATTCTATAATAGAACTCACCATACTCTCCTATTTTTAAAGATGAATTATGCTACCATAAATGTCTGTCAATGTCTACATGTGACCATGCAAATATATTTTTAATCATATGCATAATTTTACACAAATCCACATACGCACACAACACAAGCACCTTCCGCACACAGCCACACATCCACATTTTTGGTTTTTACGTTTTCTTATGCAGGTTCTCGTATGTAACTTTGCTGTCCTACAACTCAATATGTTGCCCAGGCTGACCTCAAAATCATGACAGTCTGCCTCCCTCTGCCTCGCAAGTGCTATCATTATAGGCTTGTGCCACTGAGTCCTGGAATGTGCACACATTTAAAGACAGTCGCACAGAGGAAATATATATGTTCACATGTGTACTTATTTGTATTGTATTGTAATCTATGACATAATAAATAAAACTATAATATATTGGTCAGTCCTCATTATATTTTTATTTCCATATAAACAAATATCTCTTTGTATTTATTTCTACATCTAAATAACTCATAAATTAATATGAACAGCTGTTTATATGAAAAAGTCATTTGCATGTATAATATTGGAAAGTTTTTGTTATACATTTGGCAAGCTTATTTAAACAACCTGTCTTGTATTCTAAAGTGCTGGTAGCAAAGCAAATTTTGCTGAATAGCTTTACAGTATGGCTTTAAATGTTCATATTCTTAAACTTTTGTAACATAATTTAAGGGATTTTGAGCTATATGAAAATTCCCTTAATATGGTAATTACAAAGCAAAAATAAAATGTTTAAAATATCATAGATTACTATTCATGAAGGATTAAATTGAAAAACATTAACTTGAAGACACTAAATTATGTCTAACAAAATGGTGTGCCTTCAGATGGCAAAAAGAAGTTTTTTTAATGTAAAGACCATTATAGTTTTAAAAAGAGACTCACTAATATACATTATTAATGTAGAAAATACATACTAGGCTTAGATCTTTATATAAATATTAGTTTTAGCACTGTGAACATAAGCTCTTATTCTTTCATTCCCCATACTAACAACTCAGAAATAAAAAAATATGGAAATTCATTTTGCAATGGCATTTAAATTGTTTTTCTTTTGGTACACATATTAATTAATATGTATGATGTGGTCTCCTTGAACTAAAACAAAATGAGAAATTGGCTAGAAGAGATAAATGGTAGACTCAAAACAATCACATCGGCCATTAATCAAAACTATAGAAAGGAAGATTAAGAATGTTTTACTTGTTTTTAATAAAGGTAAATAACTTACATTTTTTGGCTTAATAACAACAAAACATTGATATGAAATATGAATCAGAAATCAAATAGAATCTTAAGTAAACGATGATGGTCCAGGAAAGAAAGGGCTCATTCCAAAGAGACTGTAGGTTAAATCTTTCCAGTCACAGAGGAGTATCTATCACTGACCATATTGGATACAGATAAACTGGAACAAACAGATTACTCATTTATTTATGTAGTTATTCATTTATTTATTTCCACTGTGCTGAGTTTTGAACTCATGGACTTGAACATGCTAAGTAAGAAGCTGGCCAGCATCCCGAGTCATTAGATTTTTAGACATAGTCTCACTGTGAAGCTAAGTGATCCTTGAACTTGCTCTGTAGTCCAGTTTGGCCTCAATTATGCACTATTTCTTTTGTATCATGTAAATGCTGAGACTATACGTGTGGCTTCCCACACCTAAATCTAAATGTTATTGTTGAATTTAGTTCAATTGAAATGTTTAGATACTGACAGTAAGTTGTAATAGTGCACAAGCTTTCTGTTCAAGGCTGGAATGGAAAGGCAGTACTGAAGATATTGAGGGATCTTCATGAATATAATAGATTTTTGTTCAGACTGGGTGTTTCAATATATTACTGCTGTATCTTGCAGAAAATGTATACTCACCAAATTTTACCACCTGCTATTCTGAATTAAGTTCTATTCATCTAATTTAGACACAAGAATTTATTCATTTCATACTGTTTCTTAATGATCCATAGATCATGCTGCTAACTAATCAGAACAGAAAGTACTGAGATGGTAGAAAGATTGATTAAACTTTAGAGCTAAAGATGCAACAACTAATGATTCTTGGTAACAAACCTTCAGGGAAAGGGAAGAAACAGTGTTCGTAGATTATGGGAAGAATAAGTATACAAACAATTCTACCACAGAAGACCATTTATAGCACTTAGTGGCCTACTAAGAAAATGCAGGGACTAATAACAGATGCTTGCAGTAAGCTGTGGAAAATTTAAATAACACGATTATGAATTTATGTGCAGTAATAATAGGGAAGAGGATAATAATAATTTTGTGAGAATACTATTGACATAGTCTTGATGATGTCATTAAAAATAACATCTAAGAGGACAACTTCCATATTTTGAAAGTGAGGCAATATGGGAGAAGATAAGAGAATTTGCTAACCAATTAAGGATAATAAAATATATACAGAAACAAAACAAAGAACAAAATTTTGGTTTTAGAAATCTCATTCTGCATTGTAGAAAAGCCTATGACTGCATGATTTGGAGAATGTTTTCTAACTCAGAAGGGAAACAGTTACACATAAGAGATTATGGATCTAAGAAAATGCTCAGGGTTTGACTTGTGAGCACTTAGTAACCAGTTCTGCAGGATGCTCTTTCAGAAGACTGAGTAAGGCTAATGCGACTTTCTACTTAAGCACCTGGAAATGGTCATTCTAGACAGAAAATTGATAGACAAGTTTTCTTTCTTGTTAGAGCAAGGTGAGTGGTAAGCTCAGAAAATAAAGATTGCTTATATGTATGGTTACCATATGGAAGGTTAAATGATCATGTACAATACATAGCTCCAAGGTTATGGATATATTTTAACACTTTCTCATTTCAGGAAATAATGCTGGAAGTGAAGATAATCTGAAGAAATAATAAAAGGATTAAGGCAATAAATTGCAGTGTCTAAGAAAAAAAATACAAAACACAAAATTCAGACCTAAGAAAAAATTGCATATAGAATTTTCTTGTACTGCCCACTCAAGAATTTTAATTTAATAATAGGTTAAATGTATTAGTTTTCATAAAATATGGTAGAATTTAATCTCCACTTATATAAGAAGTACATGAAATAAATACATCATATTACATATTCTATCATAGGGGATATTTTCACAATCAAGTTGAGAACACTTTGCCAATTACTTATCCCAGTACTACTCAGATAGCCAAGAACCATCCTGAGACCAGATACATCAGGGATGTAAAGGAAAAGCAGATACCACTGTTTCACGAAAGGAACATATCAATAAAATGACTGCTAATGATGTTCTGTAAACTCATAGAGCAGGGCCTTGCTCAGCCCTAATCAAAGAAGCTACCTGCTGCGGCAGATGGGAACAAGTAGAGAAACCCACAGCCGGATAATCTGCAGGGACAGAAAGACCTGGAAACTCTCAGTCCTAAATAGACTGTCCCATCAAATCTCTCTCTCTCTCTCTTTTAATTTTTCCTTTTTATTTTAATTACAGTTTATTCACTTTGTATCACAGCTGTATTCCCCTTATTCCTCCCCTCCCAATCTCACCCTTCTTCACTCATATCCTCCTATGCCCCTCTCCAAGTCCACGGATAGGGGAGCTCCTCCTCCCCTTTCATCTGACCCTAGCTTATCTGGTCACAACCGCACTGGCTGCATTGTCTTCCTCTGTGGCCTGGCAAGGCTGCTTCACAGTATATACTCACTTATAAGTGGATACTAGACATATAATATAGGATAAACCTACAAAAATCTGTACACCTAAAGAAAGTGAGCTAGAAGGAGGACCCTGGGTAACATGATCAGTCCTCACTCAGAAAGACAAATGGGATGGACATAAGAAGAAGGAGAAAACAGGAAACAGGACAGGAGCCTACCACGGAAAGCCTCTGAAAGACTCTACTCAGCATTGTATAAAAGCAGATAATGAGACTCATAAACAAACTTTGGGCAGAGTCAGGGAATCTTAGGAAAGAAGGGGGAGATAGTAACACCTAGAGAGGACAGGAGCTCCACAAGGAGAGCAACAAAACTAAAATATCTGGGCACAGGTTTTATTTCTGAGACTGATACTCCAACCAAGGACATGGATATAATCTAGAACCCCTGCCCAGATGTAGTCCATTGCGTTCAGTATTCAAATCTCTCTCTTAAGGGTTCAGGGAACCCTGCAGATGAGGAGGCAGAAAGTCTGTAAGAGACAGAAGAGATGGAGGACATGTAGAAAACAAGGCTTTCGAAACACAACAGGGCCAGTGCACATATGAACTCACAGAAACTGTGGCAGTATGTACAGGGCCTGCATTGCTCTCTGCCAGATGGGGGTTCTAGCACTTATGTAGAGAAAAAGACTCCGACATAAACCTCCATTCTTAACACAAAACCTACCTCCAATTGATAACTGCTCATAAATTAAAAAAAAAAAAAAATTCTGCTAGCGTCTTACTGGGTATTCAAACAACTCTTGAAGGAAGGCTGCAGCCCTAGCAGGAGATGGACAACACAGATTAAATCCAGTGGAATCTTTGGAGGATCTTTTTCTTATAATTTTTGTCAGGGCATATTTTTTTTAAACTTGTGGGACCTTTGTGCATAGATCATATTTTCAAGTTTTGTGTTTTTATGGATTCCTAATGTGTGAAGGAAGGAATTAATGTGTCTCTTCATTTATATGATTCTTGTGCTTTTTCTTTAGCTTTTTTTTTCTCTTTTTCTTTTGTCCTAATCCCCATCCCACCCCCACCCTTCTTTTTTTGTTTTTTCTGTTGTCATTTTATTTTATTATCATTCTTTAGATACCTATTTATTTTCTAATTAGAAGCAGAATGGATGTGGATTCTGAGGGGATGAAAGGTAGGGAAGATCTCAGATGTGTTGGGAAAGAGGAAAACAATATACTATATAAAATATTTTCAGAAAGGAAAGAAAGGCAGAAATACTACAACAATAAAAAATATCTAGTAAAAACTTAAAAGTATGTACTATTGGACTCACTATAACATAGGAAAGATATCGCTGCGATGGAAGCAGTTGAACATGGGAGCTTCACGCTCCTGGCTTTATTATTTTTTGAATAAATATAAATTCATAAAATTATGGCAGATATGATATCAGACAATTTCCAGATATTTCTCCTTAATCTTTTTTTTTTTTTTATAAAATAGAGTTTCTCAGGGAAAGACACAATCATAAAAAACCTGCCTGATCTCAAAGGTCCCTCTGAATTATAAGTAACTCACATTGGAATTCTGCTTCTAGTAATAACATTTTTATCCACAAATATTCACACAACCTCTAGTCATCATGGCATTCCATATGTATTTATTTACTTTTTATATTATTTCCAAAGATATTAGCTGCTTAAAAAGTGTGCGTGTGTGTGTGTGTGTGTGTGTGTGTGTGTGTTTGTAAGGCTGAAGTAAAACACTAATACAAGATTACCCCTTCTTCCTTCATGCATTGCACATTTGGCTTGAGATTTGGCAGAAACTCCTCAATCCAGGGTAGTTTGCTTATTAAGTGGGCTGGCTAGTTATAGCCATCTGAAAGGAAGGAACTTCAGTTGAGACTATGCCTCCTTAAATCAGGCTGCAGGAATCCTGTGGGGTATTTTCTTAATTAGTGATTGGTGTGCATGGGCCCAGACCATTGCAGATGTGGCCATCCTAGGGTTGCTGGTCCTAAGATTCTGTAAGAAAGCATGCTGAGCAAACCATAGAAGAGCAAGCTAGTATGCACCACTCCTTCCTGCTTCTGTATCAGCTCCTGCCTCCAGATGCCTTCCATGCTGGAGTTCCTGTCCTTACTTAATTCAGTGACAGTGATGTAGTAGCCAAAGTCAAATAAATCTTCTTCTTGCTGTAGTCATGGAGTTTCATCACAGGAACAGAAACCATAGGTAGGATATAGATGCATTCAGAAAGGCCATAACATAATGTTTTTGTAAGTGCAGCAGCAATTCTTCCAGGACAATAGTTACAGGGAAGTCTAGGCAGCGGTCTGTAGCAAGAGATTCAACAAGGATTTTCCTTCTAAAATCCTAATTGTTTTTTTTTTTCCCCTCCAAAATCAACAAGTAATGCAATTCCCAAAAATATGTGGAGATAAGTAATATATCAAATCTAGACATTAACTATTCTGTTGGTTTTACTTAATCCAGTGGCTGAAGACAACATAATGTGTCCTATAGGAGTACATGAACAGATCTACTCATGAGTGAAACAAGTATACACTTAGCTTTACACTTTCGGTGTAAAGCACTGTCTATCCCTCAGGGTCTGCGCATGTAATTTTTCAGACATTCAGACAAGAAGAATGGCTTTAGATGTTTTAATGCTTCTATTAGCTGGGATGCATTTGCATGTTGTCTGTCAAGGAGAAATCATGCAGTGAGGGGTAGAAAAAGTAAAGCAGAGATGCAGGCATAGGCTTTCTGCCTCAAATAGAAAAATGCATACAAAATCTAAGATGAGACATGCATATTATAGAAAAGCATGACCTGTGCTGATATCAAAGAATCAATGTGATCTCTCCAAACAGGGTTAGATACTAGGTTATGGGAAATTTCCAAAGTCTGTTGACTTAGGTAATTATTGGCAATTCATTTACTCAAGAAAGGAGTATAGGGACCTAAAGTTCTGCCAAGTTCTGTAGCACACACTGTATCTTGACACAAATAGACACAACATGTAAAAATGTATCAACATGTTAGTGTAGCAGAATAAAAGTACATTCTTCTCATGGTTTGGGGAGCTTTCCATGTTGCTTTAAGTTTTTGTTTTTGGAGAAAGACCTTCAAGATGGGTGGGTAGGGATGGGGAGAAGATATGGAAGGAATTGTGAAAGGGGAAGAACAGGATCAAATACATCTAAATTTAAAAGTTGTTTTAACGAATATTCTTGAAAGTTAAAACAATCCATTTATTGCATCAACAGTTTAATTTTTCCTTTAAACTATTATTTATTAGAATTTATTCACCTTGTGCCCTGGCTGTAGCTTCCTTCCTCATCTCCTGCTAGTGTACCCTCCTCCTTCTTCCTTCCCCATGCAACTCCCCAGCCCACTGATAAGGGAGGACCTCCTCTCCTACTATCTGACCCTAGCCTATCTGGTCTCATCAGGGTTGTCTGGATCATCTTTCTCTGTGGCCTAGTTAAGTCACCTGGACAGAGGGAAGTGAGCAAACAGCCTGCCACTGAGTTCATGTCAGATACAGTTCCTGCTCCTCTTACTGGAACACCCACATGGAGACTGAATTGCCATGAGCTACATCTGAGCAGGGGGTCTAGGTCCTCTCCATGCATGGTCCTTGGTTGATTTATCAGTCTTCTCAGGCCCCCTGGGTTTTTTGCTCTGTTGGTCTCCTTTTAGAGCTCTTGTCCCCTCCAGGTCTTTCTATCTGCCCTGTCTTTCATAAGATTCCCTGCACTCTGTCCAAAGTTGGGGTATGAGTCTCAGCATCTGCCCTTTCATACATTTTTTAAAAATAGATTTTTATTCAGATTCTGAAACATGAGCATGTACAAAATATTATATATACTTGTTAAAAGTGAGTTATTAAGGTTCATGTCTTGAAATAAGCAATGTTATAGTAACATTAGTTGTTACTAATGTTGTTAATGTTAAACAACATTTAGTTGTTTCTATAACAGCTGTTTATTAAAAACACTTTATTAAATTTTAGCAAATGATATCAATGACATGATATATTAAGTAGTTTTAAATTGTCTCTTCCTTGATTTATATATTTTAATTTAAAAATAGTAGTATTATATTATAGAAAGTATTCATAAATGCTCAAACATATGGGCACACCAAAGACAGAAACAGCATTCATACTTAGATAAATGTCTTTCTTATCAAATTAGTTAAAATAGTTAAGTAGTTGAAAAATTATTAGAAATTGAATAATTATTCATTCTCCAAATTTTAACTCATTCACATTTTAACACAGTCTTTTACATACCATCAAACAGTCCTTGTATACCACATTTTAATTTCTAAACAACATTGCATCACAGAGTTTATTGTTTGTTTATCAGAAATCATACAGTGAGACATGTTTAATAGTCCCCATTTTCACGATGTGGAAAATGCTCTAAAAGACACATGAGTAGAAATTTTCTTGCCATTTCTTGGCAAAACTAGACATTTTCCAGTATGGTTTTAAAGGATGTTTCTCCCCATTATATGGAAATTTAATTCTTTTTTTCTTCACTACTATTAGTTGATCACACAAAATACTATATATAATTTGGCCATTTTGACTGATGAAAATTCATATGAAATATTGTTCTATAGCCTAGTGAGCAGGGATATATCTTTGCATGTTCATTATCCTCTTGATTTTCTTTCCCTGCAATTATCTATTTGGTAACTTGTTCATTCTTTAATAAGAAAAATCCTTTACTTTTAAGAACATTGAGAACATTACACATTAAAAAAACTTATTAAAATAATATGCAAATGTTTTAAATTTAAATACATTTAAATTTCTTTTAAACATATTAAAAAAGTGGTATCTATAGTTATATACTTGCCATTTTATCAAAATTTAAAGTCATAATACCAATTATTAAACTAGCCTCAAATTTAAGTGAACTTTACATAAAAAGGTTTACTCTGACTTTCTTGTATCAGCTTTTAAATAAAACGTCTTTAAATTCTTGTCTATGGTGAAGATTCATGAAATGAAGCTTAAGATCATCGACATAAAGGCTTTCTTAAATAACACATCCCTCACTTGTTTTAAATATAATTAAATGTGCACTATGGAATTCTGTAGACACTCGATGTCAAGAATATATTTAGATTTTAGTCCTCACTGATATTTCTGCTGCATCACACAATATTTAATTGGATATTAAAAATAGTCCCATACTTCAGTCAGTGCTTTAAAAGCAGAATTTAAAATGATCTTTGCATTCTGTCAGAGGATTAAATAATGATGTTAGGACTCAAATCACCTTTATCTGCCCTCAGAGGCTTGAGCAACTGTCCAGTGTAGACAGATTGAAATTATGCTTCAAACCTGTCCTTTTAATGCTGTTGCTCTAGCAGTTGAGAGAGTAAAAAGTAAAGCACATGATATAATGTGATGTTAAAGTATGAACGAAGCATAAAATAAAGCTTTGAAATGGATGCCAGCTGCATATTTTATTCAAATGTGTGTCAAAGTCGTCCTCTAAAATAATGTTTCATTGGAATGGATTTTCTTGAATAATCTATGTGATGTCTCCATGATATATTATGAAATCCAACTGAAACATAGATTACTTTTTACAGCTTAACTCTGGCATCTTTCATATAGTTTGTGATGGTGGTTGAAGGAAGATGCTTCATCCTGTGGCTGCATCATCCTTTGAGAGGGGAAGGGTCAGTGATTGTTAACGACTGGACTATCTGCATTTGCTTTGTAAAAGCAAATTGTTTCAATTCTCAATTGCATTGTGTTCATCCGAGCAATAAATTCTGTCCCATCCCATTTTGAAACCCATATCACTAGACAAATAGTGTTTTGTCATTTTGTCAAAGTAAAGTGATAATAACAACCATAAAACTAAGTAGCTGAATTTGAGTTTTGAGTAGACTTTATATAAAAAGCTTTACTCTGTCTTTACACACACACACACACACACACACACACACACACACATCTTATTTTTAATATTATTTACATTTTATTAACTTTGTATCCCAGCTGTATCCCGCAACCTCATTCCCTCCCAATTCCACCCTCCTTCCCTCATCTCCTCCCTGCCCCTTTCAAAGTCCACTGATAGGGGAGGTCCTACTCCCCTTTCATCTGACCCTGATTTATCAGGTATCTTCAGGCCTGGCTGCAAAGTCCTCCTCTGTTCCCTAGCAGGGCTGCTCCTTTCTTGGGTGTGTGTGGGTGGGTCAAAGAGCCTGCCATCGAGTTCATGTCAGAAATAGTCCCTGTTCCCTTTACTAGAGTACCCATTTGGATACTGAGCTACCATGGGCTACATCTGAGCAGAGGTTCTAGATTATAGCCATACACGGTCCTTGGTTGGAGCCAAGTCTATTTTTTTCTTTTTTTTTTTTTTTTTTTTTTTTTTTTTTTTTTTTTTTTTTTTTTTTTTTTTTTTTTTTTTTTTTTTTTTTTTTTTTTTTTTTTTAGTTTTTTTTTATTAACTCTATCCCAGCTGTATCCCGCTCCCTTATTCCCTCCCAATCCCACCCTCCCTCCCTCAGCTTCTCCCTGCCCCTTTCCAAGTCCACAGATTAGGAGGACTTCCTCCCCTTTTGTCTGACCCTGTTTTATCAGGTATCTTCAGGGCTGGCTGCAAAGTCCTCCTCTGTGGCCTAGTAGGACTGCTCCTCCCTTGGGGGGTGGGGAGGTCAAAGAGCCTGCCATTGAGTTCCTGTCAGAGATAGTCCCTGTTCCCCTTACTATGGGAAACCAATTGGTTATTGAGCTACCAAGTCTATTTCTTATATCACCCTTTTAACAAAACATCTTTAAATTCTTGTCTCTGATGCAGGTTTGTGAAATAAAGTTCTTAATCTTCAACATAAGGTTTTCTTAAATAACACACACTTCACTTGATTTAAGTGTGATTCAGTGTGCAGTCTCGAAATCTGTAGATACAGTATGAATTTTATACTTATACTATACTCTTTAGGGGACAGGTAGGTCGTGTTTGGTTCTTCTGCTGTGAGGTTTCCCATTCCTGGTTATGTGCTGTCTCTCCTGGCAAGTGCTTTAAGTCAAACCAGGCATTGGTTGGCGACTCCCACAAGTTCACAAGTTCGGGGATACCATTGCTCCAGTACACCTTGCAGGCAGGACAGATGGTAGGTGGAGGGATTCGTGGTTGTGTCAGTGTTCAGGTTTCACTTTTGGTAGCCTGCAGAGTAACTTTCCACGGGGAGGAGGGGAGGAGGACAAAAACAAACAAACAAACAAACAAACAAATAAACAAAAAACCAACAGAACATAAGGGCAAAGGCTCTCTTCAGGCACCAGCTCAGCCTCTCCGTTCAGTGAGCTGTGTGGATGTTGTCCTCAGCAAGGTGGCTGTGTCTCACTTTTCAGAGACTGACCTTCCATCCTAGCATCAGCTCTGCTTGTTTGGGGATCTCCACAAGACCTTCTTGGCCAGCTCTACCAATGGCAGCGCAATCTGAACACTGGAAGCCTTGCCGGGGAAGGAAGAAACGACCAGTTCACGATCATAGCTTCCGTTACCCACTAGGGTCGCCCACTAAGCACCCTATATGCCCCGCAATTCTATCTGTCTCCTCCCCTTCGCTCTCTTTCTTCACCCCTTCCTTCCCCACCCCTGCTCCCAGCCACCCAGTAGATTTTGCAGATATTGTATTTTTAATGAAACTCGCTGAAATTGTTATTAAATGTTTTGTATTAAAGTGAGAGGTTATTGACGTGTATAGTTATATACTTGTCATCTTACCAAACTAAGGTGACAATAATGACTCTAAGCAAAGCTTGGTGCATGTAGGTGTTCCTTACATAAAATCTTTCACAGTATATTTTATTAGTGAACATTTAACTCACTATATTTATAAAATTTATTTGGGACTGGAAAGATGGATCAGTTGGTGAGTTTTTTGTTGTTGTTTTGGTCTACCTATTATGGTTTGTTTGTTACTGCATTTTATTATTATTTTTATTATATTTTATATGTATGGGTATTTTACTAGGATACATGCTGTGTCTCAGAGCATGACTGGCACTCAAGGAAACCGGACTAGGACACCTTACTCCCTGAAACTGGATATTTGTGAACCACTATGTGTGTGCTGCCATTAAACCCGAGTCCTCTAGAAGAGCAAGCAGGGCTCTTAACTGCTGATCCTTCCCTCCAACTGTATTACTGCTGCTGCTGCTGCTGCTACTACTACGATTTATTATTGTTATATTATCATTATTATTATTTTAGATGGATGCTTACTTTACAATGAGAAAGAGCAAGAAATGGTATAGATTTGGGTGGATGAGAGGTGGAGAATCTGGGAGAAGTTGGAGAAAGGAAAATCATAATCAGGATATATTGTATAAAAAGTCTAATTACAGCTTTAAACATTAAAGAACAGAAAAGAATGCTTTCTGCTCTTGAAGGGGATTTGAGTTTAGTCCCACCTTTATTGGTCAACAATTGCCTGGGTTTCCAGTTCCAGGGGATGTACTTTTTTTCTGGCTACCTACAAAATCCATATCCAGAACTCTGCCCCAATTTGTACATAAAATAAGAACTTACACAAAACATAAAATGTTAAATCAAAGTTTGAGATGATTTGACTTTTGTCTAACCATAGAATATTTTGGAAAATAGACTCAAAGAAGAAAGTCTTCAATGCACCTGTCTGAATGGGCTAAGAAAAATATGAATGAAGTTTTGATTAGCATTTTTCTGAACACTAGATGTTGAACCTTTTTTTTTTTCATATGCTTTTTGGTCATTTGTACTTCAAATATTGAGATATTATTTGTCTGTTCATTAAACTATTTATTGATTTTATTCTTTTGTTTGAATTCCTGTTGATATTTCTTTTTATATCCTATATATTAATTGTATGTCACATGCAATATGTTCAATATGATACATATGACTATATAAACATTAAACAAATCAAATAATACAATTAAAATATAAATAGATGGTTACAGTGAAGGGTAATAGACATTTAAACAGTTTTAAAACGAGTATTATAGAATGCTAAAGACTAAAACTGAAAATGAATGAATCACTGAAGCAGAATAAGTAAGATAAACTAAAGTCAAGTGAACACTGAATGCCCAGAAATAATGAAGATTTAAAATCCTAGACAAAAGTCGTCAAACTTATTTACATGAAAATTTGTAGGACCATTTAGACAGGCTGAGGAATGAAAGAAATATGTAGAAGTACAATTGACCACAGCTGCTTTGAGGAATATTAAGGAAATGATTTTGGAGAAGGAAAGAATTAGGGCAGCATATGTTACCTGATGCATATTTGAAATGAATGGTAAATAAAATTCAAAACAAAAATAGATGAGAAATGTAACTTGTTTTCTGAGAGGTGTTTATTTAATGTCAGATTTAAAAGAGATTCTCAAGATATTTTAATCAATTAATTGATGCCCAATTTTATATTTATATCTTGCTAAACTCAGATTAGACACCTGTATAGATTTCTGAAGGTTAATACATTCAAATAAATGCATTTACAACGTTAGTGTTTATAGAGTTCCGAGTTATGTAAATGGCACAAAGAATAATCTGTGCGCATAGTCACTCAGACCTTTAGCTTTGATGTTGTGAGTCCTTAGTTTACTTTGCTATTACCGAAAAACTCTCCAGAGCCTCTGAGTACACTGCATAGTGACTACGTGATGCCGTTCCATACACTTCAGATCATAAAGAACTAAAGTTAGAACATCATTACTCTAAGAGTAAATATAAATATAGGATGTGAAGATCATAAGTAATAAGAAAATTGTAACTAAAATTAAAACTGAAGAATCGAGTTTACTGAAACCTCCATAATAAAACACAGTAAGTCTGACTAGGGTTAAATATTTATGTATTTACTCAACCAAATTATAGTAATGATTTTATATATCATTGTCATTAAAGCCATAAGGACAGAATAACAAATATAACTGACCTGCACAATTTAAATGAGATAAAGAAAGAAAAAAAATATCAGGATAGGAATATTTATTGAATGCCTATGCTTTTCTCCAGAATATAGTAGATTTTTTTTTATGATTTTAAATTCTTCAAATATATTATCTGGTATTTTAATTCTTATTTCTTACATAAATAAAAAACTTGCTTGATGAGTGAAGTGAATCAATTATGACTCTTGATTTTAGAAACTAGGAAACTAAAATTTAAAGTAGTCAGGACATACTCTAAGAGCATTCAGCTACAAATTGGCAGCAACTATTTAACCATAATCTCAAATATTATTGTAGCATCTTTTCTTATGCTGAAGTTTATTAAAATACAAGTAAACCATCCTTGACCAAAAGATGTTTTGCCATTGTCATTACTGCACTGGGAAGTGACCTCACATTGACACTGCTGAGAAGCAGAGACGCAGCTCATTAGAGAACCAGAGGAAACATGCCTGTGTGATAACGAAGCATCCCAACTTAACTTTTATAATAGCTTCCAGAGAGAAAAAAGACCTCTCCCGTCACTTTCAGAGTACCAAGTAGTAGACTCTTTGCTCTAACATACTGATTCTTGTATCTCTGCACATGGTTTCTCTTGCTTTTTTTTTTTCTCACTCTCTCTCTCCAATGGAAATAGTATACACCTTATAATACACATTCCATTTGTAACACAAAGTTGTATTTTCAAAAATGTTATGCCAGTTTTCTAATGCTATATATAAACAACTATATTGTACCAATAGTTTTAAACTAGCCAGAATCAAGTCATTTGTCACAGGAAAATATGACATAATTGTCAGTTTTACAAAAATTATTTACCCTAAGGATAATTTTGAGTGTCACCTGATTTGAGTATTTCTGTTTCCCATATCTACTTTTCTCCAATTCTGTTTTCATAGACTTTGGGTGGTGATTACATTTATGTATCTATATATTTTTCATCTTTTTTTTCAGCTATTGAGTCAAATGGAGACTTCTTTTGCAGGAGTATTGACATATAGAAATATCTCAGTTTCCAAATATAATAATTTAGTTATCTCAACATCCCTTGTGAGATATCACTAGTCATACTTAGTTATTAAATATTTATGGTGAAGAGCATTATTCTGTGTTGTAGAACATAAAGTCATATCATCGCATGGTTTACAGGTTTTCTCAAGCTCAGGACATCGTCCTATGAACTGGCTGACTTACTTGTCCCACTGATGGTGGTTCCTGGGATGTAAGGAACCCTGCAATCTAAGGCATAGATACAGCTCTTCCAGTAATCAAATTATCTTGAACACATCTTGAACACTTTAAACAAATAATATTTAGCATTTTTTTAGTAAAATCAGAATGAAAAAGTCTACCTTTAAAACAGTATTCTAGAGCGAAGTTGAATTCAGTTCACACTTCCAGACTCTCAGACATATCTGCCTATATTCCTCATGCAGTAATATCCCTTCCCATCTTACTTCTGGATCCGTAAGAGGTATTGATTACAAAAAGAGACAAATCAGGCAGATTTAAGTTCCAATGCCTTTCATGTATTGACTTACTCACAGTAATTCAGGAAAAAAACTGAAGGACTTGACTTGGAAAGCCTTACCACAGCCAAATCACATTTGGGTTGCACATCCAGTTATTCAAGGCCATCATCTTGGCTTCATGTGGCTTCACTATGGACTTCTGATGCTGGACAAGGAGAATCTGTAGGTGTGCTTCAGTTGCCACTTTTGCAGACGAGACCCAGACTTTGATCAGACAAAGTGTTAATTCCACAAAACTGCTGGTTCGCTCATTTCAGCCTATGAGCAGGATCGGACTTTGCTTAGTAAAATGATGGAGCATGATCAACTGATCTGATTTGTTTCAGCACCTAATATTATTAATGAGTTCATTTCTTCAAAATTATGGAAAAGTTTGAAGCCTATTACCAAAAGTAATAAAGTTGCTTCAATTTCTAATATTTATTTTCTCACATTAATTTATAAAAACATTGCAGTCTATTTTCTTTAATTTTTTCTTTATTATTTATTACAGTCTATTCACTTTGTATCCCAGCTGTAGCTCCTCCTTCATTTCCTCTAGGTCCCACCCATCCTCCTTCTCCCCCGCCACCATGTCCCTCCTCTAGTCTACTGATAGGGGGAGATCCTCTTCCCCTACTATCTGACCGCAGCCTATCAGATTTCAAAGTATATTTTCAATTTAAATAGGGTATATCAGTTCCCACTGTTTCTTTACTCCAGCAAGGCCTCTCAGTTACCTTTGGTCACAATCCACCCAATCTCTCCCACTCACAGTTGATGTTTACAGGCATAATGTAGCCTACTGGATTCTTTTTGTTACTGGTGTGTATTTGGCTTCAGTAATACCCACTCTGCTATTTTTAGACTTTACAGAGAGTATATGATGTGAGAATAAAATAATAGATGTTTTCTATGATGAGATGGTCTAGAACGGTGTATAGATACAATGACTAACATTTTTATGAATATGAGCTGAGATATTTATTTTTCTTTACGATTTTCCATGCAAAAATGTAAAACTGACATTGTACCATCTCTAATTTTGTAAATGAAAAAATGTAATTATTAATTTATCACCATTTCTAAGCATAGATTCAGAAAGATACACTGAGTGTTAGTTTTCAACTGGCTTGAAGATTCTAAGTTGGCTGTCGTAAGGGACAGTGGCAGTGACTGAAGAGATCATAAAACTGAAAGACAATTAATATAAAGAGGACAAAGTGGTATAGAAAAGAATATCCCTGGAACAATCTTAGTCTCTGAGAATGTCATTAAACTACATAATTATATTTAAATATTCAAATTTGTTGTATACTACTGAAAACCGAATTTGATGGTATATGTACTTCTTGCTTTAGTTTTTATTTTCTACAGCTCAATGGACTAAGAAATACAGCAAAATAAAAGACACAAGTAATCACACAATATAATAAAGATGTCTGCAACATTTAGAACCTTCAATTTTATCTTGCAAGTCTAAGTAGGTAAAATGAGTAAATCAATAAAGAATCATCAGAATGGACCTTATTTTACTTCCGCTGAGTGGCTGAGTTTGTTATGTTAAAAAAACTTCAATAAAATAACACTGATATGCTGTTATCATATTGACAATGATTTTTTTCTGAAAATATGACAGTGTAGTTCAACCAACACACATATTACAAATATCTGAATTCACAGAAAAAATTACTTACAGAATTTTATGCTAACAAATATGTAACTTGTGCACACATGTATATTTACATATGTTCATTTAGAATTAGTGTTTAAAAGGATTATATTCTCTAACAAGAAAATATTACATCAACTTTTCCAGGATTAAATGGATCATATTACAATTTCTTTGTTATCCTTATGTCTTTTTTAAAGTGTCAATGGTTTTCACCTGCTAATTTTTGAGGTGTGTATTTTCTTGCCTTGCTAATGTATATTTTCTAGACATTCATTATATCAATAATTTTTATATGGTCTGAAATATTTTTTATTTTTAAGTGTGTGTTTATGCTACAAGAATTTGTATGCATGTACATATGTACACAAAGTTATGCACATACATATAAGGTATATATCATATATCAACTTAATGTATCAACATTGATTGACTTTTATTTATGGTTTTGAATTACTGACACAGTTGATTTATTATAGTTTTCAATATAACTTTTGTCCTATGATTAGGGAATCCCAAAAATTGTTATGTTATTGAACATTTAGATATGTTTAAAATTTCCTATAATTCTAATTCAAATTTAATGATCAATAAGAATAAATGTTAACAACCAGAATTAATCAGACTGCTTAATCTTATTTTAAGTCTTTTCAGTGCAGTACTGACATAGTTTTTATGTTGATGGTTTGTCATGTGTTTATAAAAATTATAAATGATTCATAATAATAAAGAAACATTTTCATCTTGGTTTGTTTATTTGTAGTTACTTAGTGGCTTGGTAATTTAACTATGTATTTGTTATGAATATACATGTATGTATAATGTATTCTATGTATATGTATATATGTATACTATGTCTATATGCTTTTGTTTGGAGTCATATAAGAGACTTTTGTGATAAAGTATGGCGACTACGTCTTCAGTGTAAATAATCAACCAGTCTCAAGAGTGATTAAATATTCTTCTTATTTCTGTTTGAAGCAATTGCCTAACATTACATCACAGTTCTGTATTAGTCAACCATAATTAATAGTTGTACTATGATTCCTCCCATAAAAATAATCACTTGCTTTTTGTAATTAGTATCATAAATTCTATTGGCAAAATGTTGAATTTTTAAGGAAACTTAATTGGAAATTTGTAGGCTTTTTGTATTCTTATAGACCATTAAAAATTAAAAAAAAAACATCTAGGCAAAATAAGAGACAAAACAAAATATATGAAAATAATAAAATCAAAATTATTCTTTGCCGTTCAAACTGTCATTTGACTTTTTGTATTTTTAAATGTGGTCTCAAAAGAAATGGAACTATATCATGTTTCACTTTCAATTTCCTTCCTCCAGACTCTCCCAAGAGCCCTAACTCCACCCCTTCCCGTGGATGACAAATAAGAGGCCTGATCCCTGGGATACTCCAATTCTCCTTCTCCAGAAGTCATTTAGTTGTCAATTTGACTTTTTCTTATTTGCACATTATGAATATATTTCCAGGCCTAGCTTTTTCCCCCTTTGACATTCAATGTGAAAGCATGTTTTACCCTTTCCCTTTTTATTTATCTTCTACTATATTCTTTATAGACATCTTTCATTAATTTTTCCTGGTGATGACATCACTCTCAAACTGTCTCTATGCACTTGTTTACACACACACACACACACACACACACACACACAGAGAGAGAGAGAGAGAGAGAGAGAGAGAGAGAGAGAGACAGAGAATAAATACTTATATATATTTAAAAATAATGGGAAAACAAAGCAGATTTATAAAGGAGTAAATATAAGAGACAAATATTTAGTGTTTAAAGGAGGAAAACGTAGAATTTTGTATTGCTAAAGTTATCCTTTGCAGGTAAAAAAAAACTAGATGAACAAAGTGGAATAATTTAACAGTAGTGAATTGGCCCTGTAAAAAGATTATTAAAAGTTATGTTTCAGTCATCCAAAAAATTATCTCGATAAGATTATGAAACTCTTGGCAAAGACAGATGAACTCCTGTTAAGGCGTAAAGTAAGGAAACTTGAATTTTCTCATCTTAATGTATTTAGTACCAGTCTGTTCAAATTAATAACATCTGCAGTGATACATTTGAATGAATAATCACAATGTACATGACAGCAGTGCTTCAAGAGGCCTAAAGGAGAATCAGGAGTAATTGGTAATAATTGAGCCCGCAACAGCTGTGAAGTAAGTTATCTGAAAGTAAACTTATGTTGGCTGTATACATGTATGTACAACTATCCAGGGGTAGTTGTAATGTACATATTTGTAATGTATATATTTGTATATATTCACCTGAAGAATTTTAATCTATTAAAACATAAAGGCAAAGAAATATGACTAATTTTCCACCAGAAAAAAGAAACCTGAATCAACTGACATATTCAACATCAGAGACAAATAAGGAAGAGACATGTAAGGCATAAGAAGAAACAAGCTCAGCAATTGGGAAAATAGAGTAAATGTTAGTATACACGTACTAGTGTGTGTGTGTGTGTGTGTGTGTGTGTGTGTGTGTGTGTATGTGTGTGTGTGCTGCAGGTAAACCAGTCGGAACACACAGAAGAGCCTTCAGGGAGGTGTATGTTTAGGTGGATATTACAGACACAAAATTAGTCAAATTGTTATCATCCACAATCTCTCTTCTAAATAATTCACCAACACATGTGAATAGTTATAGTCACACAAAAACCTGCATGTGTGCAGGTTTTAAAAAACAAAAAATCAAAAAAGGTTGACACAACTTCTTTAATTGACAAAATGAAAACAAACTTCAATATATCTAGTATATCTATAAACTCTGCTATTAATCAGACATAAATTGTAAAAATGAGAGGACATGGGAGAGGCTAGGGACTAAAGAAAGATGATAGCACTGTTTTTTAAATGCCTTAGGGAAGCATTGCTCTATAAGCTTAATTAAAATATTGATATATACTTATTACACAGTTAAATCTTTTAATGGAATTATGCCACAAAAGATGATAATGGCTCCCCCAAAGCCAAAGATATATAACCAAATCTCAGTGTCAGGCAGGGGAACCTCCCTTCCAATTGTTGATCTGGGAAGTCTAAGAGATTCCCCAAACAATAGAGACTATTGCCATTACCACTGGCTACCTTCCCAAACTTAATTGTAAAAGTCTATCACTGAAGACAACATAGTTTCTGGACATAAGGATTGGAGGGTAGGAGATGAGAATGACCTGGAAACCTTTTTCCTGAGGGCTAGCTCGCATAGAATCTGATGGTAATGTGCTTGTTTCCAAAGAAGAATGGTAATCATTTTTTTTTACACATTTGTAAAGCCTAAAACTACAATGACTGGCCTGGCAAAGTGTGTCTAACTGTGACACTTTGGAGGGATAATTAACAGTTGTGTAATTGTATTAAAGACTGTGCAATAAGAGGAAATTTTTTGTCTGGCACTAAAAACCTACCCAACTCTTTGTGGCTGGAGAAGTCATAAACACCTCAGGAGAATCTACTAGTACCGCTTTCCCAAGCCAATAGAATTTCTAGCTGTAACCTACGAACTCACTTTTTTTCATTTTTTTATTCTTTATTAATTACTTTATTCACTTTGTATTCCCCCTGTGGTTTCCTCCCTCCTCCCATTCCAATCCCTCCCTTCCTCTACCCACTGCATGCATGCCCCTCCCCAAGTCCACTGATAGGGGAGGACTTCTTTTCCTTCCTTCTGATCCTAGTCAATTAGGTCTCATCAGGAGTGGCTGCATTGCCTTCTTCTGTGCTCTGGTAATGTTGCTTTCACCTCAGGGGGAGGTAATTAAAGAGCAGGTCAATCAGTTCATGTCAGAGACAGTCCCTGTTCCTATTACAATGGAACCCACTTGGATACTGAACTGCCATGGGCTACATCTGTGCAGGAGTCTTAGGTTATCTCCATGCATAGTCCTTGGTTGGAGTATCAGTCTCAGGAAAGACCCCAGTGCTCAGATTTTTTTGGTTCTGTTGCTCTCCTTGTGGAGTTCTTGTCCTCTCCAGATCTTACCGTTTCCCACTTCTTTCCTAAGATTCCCTGCACTCTGCCCAAAGGTTGCCCATAAGTCTCAGTGTCTGCATTGATAGTCTGCAGGGCAGAGCCTTTCAGAGGTCCTCTGTGTCAGGCTCCTGACTTAAGAACTCACTTTTTATACACACAGATAAGTGTAGCTCTTACCTTTCATGAAAGAAGCTGCATACAACATCAGATAATGCATTTACTAGAAACTACAACCATTTACAATTCAGATAAGTGACTATGGGTTACCCAGCCCTGAATGAAACATCTACATGGCAACCTCTTAACCTAAGGCTCATAGAACAGAAAAGAAAAGGAGGTAGAAATATTTAAGAACCAGAGGACCAAGGTTCCTGCCAGAAGATGACATCTTCTATGTATTTCACCAAGCTACACCCAAGGAAACTCAACAGTATGGTAAATGAAACAGGCCTTCACAGTTTCAGTACTTACATGCCTATGTAGGTGTCATAGATCTCAAATGGCACCACCCCTTTATGAAGAGCATTGCCATCCAGTGACTTCTGAAAGAGTCTGCTGAAAGGAAGCACCCATGATGGCCTATCCAATCCCAACATGTTAGCCCTAAGTGCATGCACATAACAGAAAAACTAAATAAATTTGGTAGAGTGTGTGTGTGTGTGTGTGTGTGTGTGTGTGTGTGTGTGTGTGTGTGCAAGGTTTGCAATAATCCCATTGGAATGATTGGAGGTACAGGTGCTGATTAAGAACTTTGGGAATAATTCTCACATCAACTCTACACAACGTAGAATAAACACTGTTTTATTTTGTTGTTGTTGTTTTTTAGACCTGTGCTAACAGTTCTCCTGTCCAATAAGTTGAAAACAGATTTGAGCAACGAAATAAAAAGTGGTTGAAAAATGAGGTATTTGGCAAAATTAAGGTGAAAGTTCACAGTTTTGCAAGAGTCTAGACTGTGATACATTAAATTAGGTTACGTTGTATCAACATACATTCACACTTATTTCAATATTATTATAATTGTATATACAGGTATGTATGCGAATGTGCATGCATGTATGATTTAAAATCATCTTTCTTTTCTTTGTTACCAAATACCCCTAGAATCTAATATCTCCAAATAGAAAAGAAAAACAACACTGTGATGGTATTTCTAATATACTTTTTCAATAATAATTTAAAAAGCCCTAGCTCCTGGTAGATATGACTAGGAGTGTTGTGAAAGCCGATAAGATAAGCTGGGACATCGGACATTGACTACCAAAAAGCAAGAGCTTGTTTTGATAAAAATATATACATACTTATATTTGTAACATATATATATATATATATATGAAATAATATATTATGTTGTTTTACAATTTGTCAAAGAATGGAGAACACAGTAAAATCCACTTGAGAAAAATAGTGATTAGCAACAAAGGAATTAAGATTACATTCACAGTATAAAATAATTCTAATCCTCAAAGACATAAATGAGACATCAAATGAACAAAAAAGAGAAAACATCTTTTCAATTACCAAATAAATCATGTC
>REGO01000468.1:266303-277712 GCA_010120015.1 Rhombomys opimus | reverse complement strand
GGAACATGAGCAATCTACCAAGAGCCACATTCCTGAAGAAAAACCATTCTCCCTCCCCATTAGAAATCATCTGCCAGTGTATCCTCACGGAGAGCTGAGCCTTCTTGTTCTTCACCCCACCAATGCCAGAACGTTAACAGGCTTGTTCTTTGGCAGTTCTTTGTGGTTTAATATGATATTTCTCTCAGTCTTAATAGTTTTGTAAGTGTATACAATGCATTTTGATGATACCCACCTTCCACCTGTGCTAGTGAACTCTGCCCCTCCTGCCTTTGCCTTCCCTGTCTTCTCCCCACTTAAACCTTTCTCCCATTGTGTCACCCCCCCATACAGCCTGTTTCTTCAGTTCCTCTTGGCTGTAGGTAATTCCTCCCTCCCTACAAGTACCCGCTCCTATATTACTATTTCTACAATACACTGAGTCTATACTATTTTTAGCTTTAGTATGGGCTTTGTTTAGTGTTACTCCAAAACCTTCCATGCATTGTCATTATTATTAGTTTGTAGATTTTTGCTGGATTATTAGGACTTTAACCATGTAAATCAAACTGATGTACTCACAGTTTTATGGCAATGTTGAGAAGTGGCAACACTAAGGGGGTAGAAAATGGTAGGAAGAAACAGACCACTGAGGTCCAATATTTTAGCTACATATATATTTTTGGTATATTATAAACTAATATAATATGCATAACATCATAGAATACATATTATATATAACCATTTATTTTATTCTTCTGCTTCATCTAACCAAAAGAAAGCAGTGTACTTTTTAAGGGATTTATGATTATATTTTCCTTTGTAATAATTTGCACCAGACACCAGAGATTAATAAACTATATAATTAAACTAGGGAGTGAACACTGTACTATTATTACAGGCATTTGGAAACATATTGCTATAGATAATAACATGCAAGAGAAAAGCAAAATTTTCAGAAACCCAAGAGGAATGATTATATAATAATAAATGTTCCCAAATCAAATTATATTACAAGTGGGAGATTTATGCTTTCCATTTTTTAAAAGTCAATAAAATGTTCTTGTTTTGGCTTAGTGTCCTATTATTTGCAACAACCATCTGGTATTTGAGCATATTTCATATTCTATTCCTTTCAGAGGAATAATTATTTGATAGTATTTCTACTCTGGAGGCACTTTAATGCTTAGTTACATCTGAGGAGGATTCCAATAAGCGATTGAATTTAACCTGCTCATAGCAGCTAATCACATTTTATTTAGATTTGAGGAAAGTTTTCATAAATAAAAGAATGAAGCAAGCTTGTCTCTTTGAAACATATGTTTTAAATATTTGAAGTTTATACTTCAAGTGCAAACCACTGTCACAGCTTCATTTAAATTATGTTTGCTCATATGGTGTAAAAATATTAGTTAATGTGAGTGAATATAATATGAATTTTGATAGCATCTAATTATGAGTGTCTTCTGTTGACTGAAGTTGTTTATTAAAATAATATACATTGTTTATATATATAATCATATACATGCCTACATACATATATGTATTTATTCCACTGGAGCTTTTTAAAAAATATTTTTATTTCAGTTTTAATTTTTATGTATATTGGTGTTTAACCTGCCCAGTTTTCTCTTCACCACTAGCGTATCTGTTGCCCAAAAGGAGCAGAAAAGGATACCAGATTCTTGGAATGGGAGATAGAATTAGTCTTGAGTCACCTTGTGGGAGCTGTGAATTCAACCTTGGTTCTCTGGAAGAGCAGCCACTGTTCTTAAATTAAAGATGATCAATCGCCCTAGCTCCTATCGAAGCTTCTAATTTGCAAATAATATGCAACTGTAAGTTAGAAACGTATGATAAAATTAAAAATATTGTGATCTATGTAAGGTTTAAAACTGTATTTTATATGGCAACACTCTTTATTTCCTAAGTTTTATTTTAGCATGAGGTGAAGATGTTGGAGGATTTAAACTAGTATCTCAGAATATTTTTATCTTTCTGTTACAAGAATGGAGTATACTAGGTAGGAAGCAAGGTCAAGCAAGGTCCACGCATGTCCAAATTAAGATTCTGACTATTTAGTAAAATAACCTGGGCCAAATATTTTTTGCAAGAATCAAAAGTATGGAAGGAATTTGAGAGCATTTAGTAGATCTAACTGGACTATTATGACTCAAAATTGATAATATTAACACGCAGGAAGTCTGTATATTACATTAGCCTCTTAGAGAAAAATACTGTGACTATAACTCAGGTTGTTCCTTTTGCATGTACTGAAAACATTCCTCAGTTCAGGAAGAAAAGGATACACAGAACAATGCTAACATGAACACTGAAAGTAAATAAAAAGGTTCTCTTTTGTATCCAGAACTAGCGAGTACTCCCAGCACTAAACACATTATGCTGAAGTGGAATCTTTCAGAGCTCCAAAACGTTATTATTCGCTAAAGCGAATGTTGCTCCTATAACATGCATTGGTGTGTGTGTGTGTGTGTGTGTGTGTGTGTGTGTGTGTGTGTACACATGCGCGCATGCGCACGCGTGTGCATCTGTCTGTGAATGTAGTGGGTATTCCTTTCCAAGGGATTCCTGTAGGTTTTGATTTTTATGTAATCAATCCTTATGAGACCTGATAGGCTAGGGTCAAATAGAAGGGGAGGAGGACCTCCCCTATCAGTGGACTAGGGGAGGGGCATAGGGGAGAAGAAGGAGGGAGGGTGGGATTAGGAGGAGACGAAGGAGGGAGCCACAGCCAGGATACAAATTGAATAAATGGTAATGATGAATAAAAATTTTCAAAAATGCTTTATTTTGGGGGGTTCCTTAAACCTCTACATCCCTTCCAACCCCCCACCCAACCCTATGGAGGAGAGAGAGGAGGTTAGGGAAAGGGGATGTAGACCTCTTTAGATGTAGTTCTTTGGACTGATTACACTTTTAGTTGTCAGGTTTCCAACAATTCTGCAGCAAAGCAGCAAATCAACAATCCAGCAACCCAACAATCCAGAATTCTAGCTACTGCAAAAGCAAGAACAAGGACTTGAAGTGTTCTACAAAGTGTTCTTCTAGGAGTGTCTAGAATGGAAATATTTTCTTTCTCTCTTTCTCTTTCTGCCTCTGCCTCTCTCTCCCTGTGTGTCTGTCTATCTGTCTCTCTGCTTCCATTTATGCCTTTTCTGAGTCCACACTAGAATGTTTTTCAGCTAGCATAACCACACCTCCTGCACATGCAGTTTCAATCCCACAAGCACCCTCTGACAAGGCTGTTTATCAGCTGACAAAGATTGCTGGCTTGTCTGAGGCTGTTATCAGCTATGCATAAAGCATTGCCACATCCCACACTTGCGATTACCACAGAACTATAACTTCACGACATAACCAAAACTTCCACTACAGAGTCCCATATGTCTGTCGAGGTAGTATGCCCAGGAGTACATGAGCATGTGGATGTCAGCAGACAAGATTTGGTCTTTGTTTCTTGATGCCCTCCACCTTGTGTTCTAAGATACTCTCATTAACCTGCAACTCACCAAGTAAATCAAATGGTTGGTCAAGGACCCTCAGAGGTCTGTCTTTCTCAGCATCTTCTCCACTGCTACAGCACCACAGGACACAACTCTTTTTTTAATTAAATTATTATTTTATATTAATTACAGTTTACTCACTTTGTATCCCAGGTGTAGCCCCTTTCCTCATTTCCTCCCATTCTTATCCTCCCCCCCTCATCTCCTTCCACGTCCCTCTCCAAGTCCATTCATCGGGGAGGTCCTCCTTTCCTTCCATCTGACCCCAGTTTATCAGGTCTCAATCAGGACTGGATGTATTGTTCTCCTCTGTAGCTTGGCAAGGCTGCTTCCCCCATGAGGGGAGGGGTAAGTCAAAGTGCCAGCTACTGAGTTCATGTCCAGACAGTCCCTGTTCCCCTTACTAGGGAACCCACTTGGATTTTAACGTGAGGTCTGGAACTGATTATGTCTGCATTCTCTGACTTGGGAAGCACACATTAAAAAAAAATGAATGGTTATTCTATTTTGGTGCTGAAGCTGAAGGTTTTTATTACATTTTTATAATTAAATTTTAAGGCAGATACATCTGCTTTAAAAAGTAACACAGTGAACTGAGTTTTGAGAAGTAAAAAGTCACACTAGACTGAACCTGAAACAGGAAACTTTGCAACTATAAAGCCAGCTGCAAAGTTGCAGGGATAATTTTTTCTTCCAGTGTCGTGATGCCTGTAAAATGTCATAGCCATCTTCAATAAGAGATTCTATTATGTTTATAATTCTAACTAATGGCGAACAGATGGGGTTAGACTTTTGAAAGAGTCTCATGCTGAACTTCCATTTCTGATCTCCTCAAGCAATCTAATCTGCCATCTATGAACAATCTATAACTTAGATCTTGGTCAAAATTCTTCAGCCAGAATCCCAACCTTACAATGTTTGCCTGCCTTTTATTCCATTTCTCTGAAGTTTCTTTTTTTCCCTTAATTAATCTCTCACTTTTATTTAGTTTTTAACCTGTCTCTAAATTTTAATAATGTTTGCTTCAGTGTTTTGTTCTCCGGTAAGAAGTCAATATCTTTATTCTTCATGTTCATGAGAAAATAATTTAGGAGCACTGTCTAGGTTGTCATTGGGAATAGTTAGTCTCAAACTTCTCTGACTTTGGATAACAAACAAATATAAACTGAAAGTTAGCATTATATTTAAAATCTGTCATTGTTATTTATGAATATATGAAAGGAAACAAAGAGGTCTGTTTTAAACAACTATCTTTACCTTCACTTAATTCACTCAAGTAGGTAATAAATGTTCAAATTCAATGTAGAAGGAAACAACATTATTCTAAATGAGCTGGAATAGTGGGCTATATATTAATTAGTTCAGAATATGATTTTTAAACTTTATGTTGAAAATATTACTATAAAACTGTGATTCTTTGATATATGATTTAAATATTTTAAGCTTAACAAAATGTGCTGCAGAAAATATTTTTTTCATAATAACAAATACACAAAACCTGATCTGCTCTCAGCACTTAACTTTCTTTTTTAGTTAAATTATTATTTTATATTAATTACAGTTCATTCACTTTGTATCCCATCTTTTTTCATTTCATTAATTTTTTATTAATTACAATTTATTCACTTTGTATTTCAGCTGTAGCTTCTTCCCTCATTCCTTCCCAATCCTAAGCTCCCTTCCTCCTCTCTTTAAGTGGCCCTAAACTAAGAGTATTAGAAAAAAATATACAGGCAGTTTATTCGCACACAGAATTATTCTTGAATTTGGTTGCATGATATAATAGTGGATGTAAGAGAGCTCTCTCCAGCAATATGACCAGGAAATATTTCTGGACAGAAAAACAGTGAAATGCAGAGTAGCATGATCGACTACAACTTGCCTTTCACTGAGATGGGAACAGCCAGATCAGGTAGTCACCGAAAAGTCACCAAGCCTTAGCTGTTTTTCTTGACTGAGCTGCAGATACTAGAATATTATCTTAGACTAATTGAGATTTCCATATACAAGGTTTGCTGTATCTGGGGGTACATTCAGAACTAAGTTAGTTTAAAGGACACTTCTAAATAAAGCGAATAGAACAGAAAGAGAAAATAATTTCCATAAACAGCTTGCCATAAACCCAGAGTTCTGATTCTTAAAACATACATGGAATCCAGGATGGGATGGTCTTTCAAGAGTCATAGCATCTAAGACATAGCAGAAAGCAATCCATCAGACAATCTAGGTACACTAGGACAAAAGTATGGCCATGAGGAAAAGAGAACCTTCAGGGAATGGAAAATAAATCCCAGAAAGTGTTAATGTGGAAAAGAAACATGGAATGTGAAAGTTTGAATGGGGTGCTCTTGAGTACCCCCCAGAACTCAATCGTAGGATTCTATTATTTAAGATGAGCACATACTAGATCATGAGAAATCTAGCTCAATTTCAGCTGGAAGGGTATATGACCAAAAGTCACAGTATGCAAGTACAAAACTCTCATACAATAAAGAAAAATAATATTTTCTATGTTTTCAATAAAAATCCTTTTTAGTTCCTTGTTGTTCTCTACTTAATTATAAAGATCACAATATACTAACCTCAAATATTGGAGTAAATGTTTATTAATAATAGTATGAATGATGGAGAAAGATGCTTCTGTTCAAAAGGCTTTTTTTTAAATACAAAAATAAATAAAAATGAGACTTTCTCCAGAACGATTTTTTTAATTTTCTTTTTTTTTTCAAAATTTAGTCATATATCCTGATTGAAGACCCCTCCCTCAACACCCCCAATTCTCACCCTCCCTCTCTCTTTCCCCCATCCCCTTCCATTAGTCAAATGAAAGGCGGAGTTCTCCACAATTGCCAACTGCCCATAGCTTGTTAAGTCTCATCAGGACTTCCTCTGTAGCCTGGCAAGGCAGCATCGCCAGGGGAGAGTGATAAAAGAACAGTCAACTGAGTTCATGATAGAGACAGCCCCTCCTCCCTTTATTTGGAGATCCACATGGCAACTGAGCTGCCAATTGGCAACATCTAAGCAGGGGGTCTAGGTCTTTCCATGCGTGGTCCTGGCAGGGGAGATAACAAGATCACGAAGGTGGTTTTCTCAGGGCGAGGCTTATCCAGTACATGCCAGCATGAACTTTTAACAACTGCTAAATATCACTAATTTAAGAAGGTTTTGAAAACCATTAATGTATGCAGAATTTTAAAATGCAGAAAATGTTCCTTTAATAATATAGGTGCTTACACATTATCTGTTTAAGTAACATACTTTTCACAATCATATAATATTTGTAAGCTTTAATTTTACCCATTAAACAGAACATTGCTTTTCATAATTTAGAGATTCTTAAGCCTTCTGTCTCCACTCATCTTTAAATATATTAATTTTATTTATACCAATTTGCTGCCACATTTCAATGACAAATCTACACCATCCCAGAATTTTATGAAATATTGAATTTATATACTATGTTTTTCCCAACTGTGTCAAGAACTCATTTAATTAATTATTTGTCTTGGCTTTTATCATCAGACTCCTGTCGTGGCTAAGCAAGTCACTAATTTAATTGGTAAATGTGTTCTTGTTCTTATTTTCTCTGTAAATGTTCAGTATGACATGGAGAGTTCTGAAATATAAATATAAAAGGAATGATGCCTAGCCCTGTGTGGGGGTGAGTGAGTGTGTGTGTGTGTGTGTGTGTGTGTGTGTGTACCTCAGGAGCACTTATGACATGTATCAAGAAGGGTTTTATCTTTAGGTTTTTAAAGTAGTGTCACTAACTCAAAATCACCTACCCAGTCTAGTAGTTTATTTGATAACAAAGCAAAACTAATTTTAACTATACACGAAAATGATAAAAATCTTTACACATATGTCTTGACTCCAAAATATATTTCAAACTTCAATTTTTTTTCTAGTACGATCTTAACGATATGCAAAGCTTCTCCAGCATATCTTGTATAAGAAAAAAAAAAAACTGATAGGAAACCCTAAATGTATCATTTTATAGGAAACAGATTTCTGAAGTCAGTGAAGTTTACCTGTGTAAATATTAAAAAGCATATATACAAGTATAATTATATCTGAATTATCTTTCCTGGATTTTGATATACTAGCTTTTGATATACTGAAAGATCTAAACCATGTTATCTCTACAGGATAAGCAAAAGATAATTTATTTACTGATAAAAATAATATATGAACACAGCAGTGTTCTTAAGTCTAGTTATTTTAAAAATATAACGAATGACAATAATTGATGTGCTATGCTTATAAACACAGAGGCAATTTCTCTCAGTGGCTTGCAAAAATGTTTCTAGAAAGCAAGTTTTTCAAGATTGGTGCAAAAGACCTTGTCTGGTCAGTCTCAGTGTGAACATAGAATTAAGAATTTTAAGATCCCAAATAGACACAATATATCATTGTCCATGCTATCATGTCATGAGGCAATTGACCTTTGATAACCCAATTACACAGCGTCAAAACATCAGTTATCAGCTAAAGAATATTGTGATTATTGGTTCAATATTTTTATGTATTTTAAATCATGCATTCTTCACTAGGGATTTATTGTTTGTAGGTTTGGTGCTGCAGTCTCTCCTTCAAACAAAACCTGGACAAAAGACAATATTTTTGTTTGATCACAATAAAATATCTGATTTTTAAGTTGACTTCTTATAAGACCATAGACTTTGAATTGAGAGTGAACTTTCAGTAGCTGAAGAGATGGTTCCATGATTTAGAGTACTGGCTGTTCTTCCAGGTGACCCAGGTTTAATGCCTAGAACCCGCATTGCATCTCTCAACTGTCTGTAACTCCAATTCCAGGGGCTCTAACATTCTTACACAGATACACATGCAGGCTAAACACAAGTGCTCATTAAACAAGGTAAGTAAAAAAGTATAAAAGAGGATAGTCTTTTAAAAAATTAATTTTGGAGGCTAAGAAAAAATATACTTTGTTTCTATTCTATGAAAGCTAATGTGAAATTATTATTCCTTATTTGTGTTGGGGGAAACTGGAATCATGTTGGAACCTCCTTAGCCATATTTTTAAACATATGGAACAAATTAAAAATTTGAACACAGGGATCTTCCCAGAGACTCATACTCCAATCAAGTACAGGGCACGGAGATAACCTAGAGCCCCTGCACAGATGTAGCTCATTGCAGTTTAGTGTCCAAGTGGGTTACATAGTAATGGGAAGAGGAACTGCCTCTAACATAATCTGATTGGCCTGCTCTTTGATCACCTCCCCCTGAGGGGGGGAGCAGCCTTACCAGGCCACAGAAGATGATAATGGAGCCACTCCTGATTGATCTGATAGACTAAGATCAGAAGGAAGGAGAGGAGGACCTCCCCTATCAGTGGACTTGGGGAGGGGCATGCGTGAAGAAGGGGGAGGAAGGGTGGGACCGGGAGGGGAAGTAGGAGGGGCTTATGGGGGGATACAAAGTGAATAAAGTGTAATTAATAAAAAAAAGTTTCAATAAAGGAAAAATATTAAGAAATATACATTGATGTCATAAAAACCAAACTAGATGTGATAAGGGAAACTAGGGTTCTTCTTCAGACATTTTTATTTACAAAACTTTATGAAAAAAAATGGTATATAATTGCTAGGAACCTTTAAGCATGAAGACTAATAGCCCAAATAACTGAAGCTGCATAATAATAAAACAAAACAATTATACAATATGGAAAAATTTGATAGAATGTTTCTGTCTTTGTGGAAATCTGCATAATTTAAAACAAATAAGTTACCACGTGATCTTTCGGGCACAAAGCGAAAAAGCACACAGTACAGTTTGCAATGAAAGTTTCATCATGTTTATATTAACTTAAATGCAAAAATCAATAAAATGCTTTTGGTGTAATTATTTGTCATAGATGGGTGTGCTCACTAATTCATTGTAGTGAAATATGTTAGAGATGACTTAATTCAAATAAATGAAAGCAGCATGCCCGATGTTAAAACAGAACTATGTTTATAGTTTTGCTGTGGTTATTAAAATAAATCTATATGAGTAAAGTTCCTATCGCTACTTAGCTATGATGAATCACTTGAAACATTTTTTATTACTAGCCAACAGTCCTTCACTACATCATTGTGTGGATTCAGGAGTGAAGGCTGACTTCTTTAGTTTATTACAAGGTCCTACCTTTCTCCAAATGCTGAAGTGTTCACTCTGAGTGAATGTTGAAGTACTGTTTACGGTCTGGCACACATACAGCAACTTTCATAACATGAAAAACTACAGGTTCCTGATGCAAGTAGATGTCTCTGCTACATTTTATGTGTTTGAGATTCATAATGCTTCTTTCTATATGTGACAAATAATTTAAAAATCAAATATTAATCTTCGAATTTAATGTTGAAGTTTCTAGTATGGCAATAGAAGCTCACAAGTGCCTGAAATTTGCTGTCTCATTGGTATGAATTTTGGTGCTAGTATTTTATCTTTCTCTTAATTATCATTATCCTATTACTCGTATTACATACAAGCATATGTGTACATTACATACATGTATAGGATTATGAACACAAAATTTGAAAAAATTGAGCTATCAAATACTATTTTTTTAATATTACAATTTCATGTGTGTGCGCGTATGTGTGTGTGTGTGTGTGTGTGTGTATGAGTCTGGGTCTGCGTGTGTACAGATACATATAGATATGTGTTCCTGAACTGGTACAGGCAAGAAGTCTACATTAATTTGTAATTTTCCTTAGTTGTTCTAAACCTTAATTTTGGAGGTATGTTCTCTAATTGAGCACAGGTCACCTGATTCTGCTATAGAAGCTAGCCAGACCCAGGGTACCTTAAAGCTGTGCTCACTCTCAGATTATAGTCACACTGTGCTTCCCTTGTCATCTTATGAAGATGCCATGATTCTGAACTCAGGTGCTTATGTCTGCATGGAATGGAAGCACTCTGCCTACTAAATCTCAGTCTCCAAATTGTCCAAAGGAAAAAAAGAAAGAAAAAAAAAAGAAAAGGTAAACTGGATGGGTGGATGGGGGATTACATATACTGTGTAATATTTACTTTAGATCATTTTACCATATGAAAGAAAAAAATAAGATCAAACTAGAGAATACATTAGTTTAAAACATTTAAATTTTTTCTTCATTAATAAATTTATTTTACATTCGAATTGAAACTCAGCTCCTTCCTCTCCTTGCAGTGCCACCTCCTCATCTACTTCCCCCATAACCCCCTGTCCCACCTTCCATCCCAGTACCAACCCGCCAGGGCACATCATTGCTTCAGGGCTGAGCGCCTCCTCTTTCACTGACTAAGATAGGATCAGTACTGATGTAACTTGAGCTGGGGTAGATGGAAAAGGGTACTCCCATTTTCTAAAGGGGAGTGAGTAGGGGAGAGAGAGGGCGTGACTGGGGGGGAAAGAGAGATGGGGCTACAACGAGGGTATAAACTGAATAAAAAAAGAAAATAATTAAAAGATAGTATGCAAATTTGAAAGAGTACAAGGAGGGGGAATATGAGAAAATTTGGAGGAGGAAAAAGAAGACAAAAACACACTTAATAATATAATAAAAAAATTTAAGAATAGACAAAAAGATAGTTAATATGGTTAAGAATATTATAAACAAGAGTGATTTTAAATTTATTCTTCTCTCATATGTTACATCCAGACTGCAATTTACTTTCCCTCCAGTCCAGTCTCTGCCCTTAGCTTTTCTTCCCCCCAGATTCACTTCTTCTACAGTGCTTGTCAACAACAGCAACATAAAGCTTCTCAGCAATATCAACCAAAGATAAGGCTAGAGGCAAAGCAGTAGGAAAAGGGTCCCAAAATCAGGCAAAAGACTGAGATACACTTGATTGGTTAGAGTCAGCCCAAGGTATTTTATGTTATTAGTGGCTATCGTGAAGTGTGTGGTTT
>REGO01000468.1:216454-242283 GCA_010120015.1 Rhombomys opimus | reverse complement strand
CATCTTATGTAAGAAATGGGAAGTAGTAAGAGCTGGAGAGGACAGGAACTCCACAAGGAGAGAAACAGAACAAGAAAAACTGAATCCCTCATATTTTTAACAATATGCTATTTCCAATATATTTACTAATCAGTCTCCAATCTTGCATGTGATTTTTGTTTATGACACAATAAGATAGTTTGTATTTCTTTTCATAATGCATTCTAGATGTACAAATATAAGCCTGCTTGCTTCAAAGTTCTACCTAAAAAAATAGATGTATTTCACTTTTTTTTCAAAGCAACTCTCCCTGTATCTCTATTTCTCTGTCTCTGTGTGTGCCTGTGAAAGAGAGAGAGAGAGAGAGAGAGAGAGAGAGAGAGAGAGAGAGAGAGAGACTTACTATTTCCACACTGTCATATTGTACATGTTTTCCTTTTGACAAATCAAACAGTATCATCTGGTTTCATCACGTCTGTTAAGCTGTCCATCAAATGTTTGACATGTTTGAAGGGACTTTTTGTTTCTCCTGGCATCCGTGAAGACTTACTATTTACTGCCGGTTTCTACAATTCGTTATAAGTTTTCTTTTTCTAATTAAAATTTTATCTTTTACATTAATTACTATTTATTTATTTTGTATCCCAGCTATAATCCGCACCCTCAATTCCCTCCCAAACCCTCCCTCATCTCCTCCCTGCCCCTCTCTAAGTCCTTTGATAGGGGAGGTCCTCTTCCCCTTCTAGCTTATCAGGTCTCATAAGGACTGGCTGCAATGTCCTCCTCTGTGGCCTAGCAAGACTACTCCTCCATCAGGGGAGGGAGGGAGAGATTAAAGAGCCAGTCACTGAGTTCATGTCAGAAATAGTCCCTGTTCCCCTTATTAAGGTACCCACTTGGATACTGAGCTGCCATGGGCTACATACAAGCAGGGGTTCTAGGCTATATCCATGTATGGTCCTTGACTAGAAAATCAGTTTCAGAAAAGACTCCTGTGTCCAGATATATTTCGTCCTTGTGGATCTGCTTTCCTCTCCACATCATACTAACTCCCCCTTCTTTCATATGATGCTCTCTACTCTGCCAAAGGTTTGGTTATGAGTCTCATCCTCTGCTTTGATATACTGCTAGGTAGAGTCTTTCAGAGACCCTCTGTGGTAGGCTCCTGTCCTTTATTCTCATTTTCTCTTACTTCCAATGTCCATCCCATTTGATTTTCTAAGTGAGGATTGATCATCTTTTCCTGTGTCCTCCTTCTTACCCTGGGTTTAGCTTCTTTTGTTGTACAGATCTTAGTATGTTTATCCTATCTTTTAGGTCTAGTATCCACTTATAAGTGAGGATATACCATGTGTGTCCCTCTGCTTTTGAGAAACATCACTCAGGATGATTTTTTTCTAGATCCCACCATTTGCCTGAAAATTTCATGATTTCCTTGTTTTTAATTGCTTAGTAGTATTCCATTGTGTAACTGTACCACAATTTCTGTATCTATTATTCTGTACAGGGACATCTGGATTGTTTTCAGGTTCTGGCAATTATGAATAAAGCTGCTACAAACATGGTTGAACAATTTCCTTGTTGTGTACTTGAGCATCTTTTGATATATGCCTAGGAGTGGTATAGCTGGATCTTGAGGAAGCACTATTCCTAATTGTCTGAGAAAGCACCAGATTGATTTTCAAAGTGTTTGTACAAGTTTACATTCCAAACAGGAATGGAGGAAGGTTCCCCTTTCTCCACAATCCCTCCAGCATGTGTTGTCACTTGAGTTTTTATTTTAGCCATTCTGATGGTTGTAAAGTGAAAAATCCACCATAACCAAGTTGGCTTCATCCCAGGCATGCAATGGTGGTTCAATATACAGAAATCTATCAATGTAATCCACCATACAAACAACTGAAGGAAACAAACAAACAAAGAAACACATGATCATCTCCTTAGTTGCAAAAAAATAAAATGACAAAATCCAACACGCATTCATGTTTAAAGTCTTGGAGAGATCAGGGATACAAGTCACATACCTACACATAGTAAAGAAAATATACAGCAAGCCAATAGCCAACATCAAACTCAATGGAGAAAAACTTAAATCAGTCCCACAGAAATCAAGGACAAGGCAAGGCTGCCCACTCTCTCCACATCTCTTCAACATAGTACTTGAAGTTCTAGCTAGAGCAATAAGACAACTAAAGGAGATCAAGGGGATACAACTTGGAAAGGAAGAAGTCAAAGTATCACTATTTGCAGATGATACAATAGTATACATGAACGACCACATATATTCAACCAGAGAACTCCTTCAGCTGATAAGTTTTTTAAATACATTTCCTTTCATTTACCTAATTTATGTTTGCTCAGCTATTATAGTCCATAACATAAAATTATTTTCTTAATATAGGAGGAAGTGTTTCATCCAACATTTTTACTATAATCTGGCTTCTTAATAGCTGTCTACTCTTCTCATTATATGAGTCACATTCAAGGCTCCACAGTGAATGCAAGACCACTTTATGTTACATAAGAAATTTCTGTTTCAAAATAAAACAACCTCCCCTTCCAAAAAAAAAAAAATCATCACAAGCTGATTTTCAAAATAATAAAAATTAGAGTAAATCTTCAGAAATATTTAAAGTGTTTTATTTTTTTACAGAAGTTTTGTCTTTAAACAAAAGAAATACCACAAGGCACTCCTCCTAAACAGACCACAGTTCGACTGTCAGTGACATTTTATAACTGTTGTTTATTTGTCTCAGTATAGAGTTTAGGCTCATTGAGGCTGGAAACTTGGTAATGTTTGATGAGCAGAGCATGTTGCTAAATGGATAGATGAACTAAAAACTGATGCTTTAATTAAGTGATGGTGATAATTTCCTGAGCAAAAACTTCCATGTATTCTAAGTTCTATTTTACTTCTAAGCAGAATTTAGCATTTGTCAAATTCTCTGCCTTAATTTAGAATCTCATTTCACAGTAATGTGTGTATCTCAGACAGCATGATTTTTCTGTTTTATGAAGACACCACTTTGATTGAAAAAAAAAATTCACTCTTTGTCAGTGGAGACAGTGACAACTGTACAAGAAAGACTTTGTGACCAGACATATGAATGGAAGAAACCAACATAGTTTACACCTATAATGGAAGGATCATGGATGAAATTCAGAAGTGAATATTTAAAGAAAATGAAAACTGTTCTGACACCCATGCATGGGTGTGTTATTGGTTTACGAGGCTTTCATACAAAACAGCTTGATCGTATAACACTGAACTTCCAGGAGTTCTCGGAAACCACCTGCAACAAATCAGGGTAGACTGAGGCAGTGGACATAAAGTCAGCAACTCTTTGTGTAAGCAAGCAAGGTAACATTCTCAGCTAGTTCCTCTTTACTGGCAGGCTGCAATTTGTAGTTACAAAAAAGAAAAAAAATCAGTCAGAGTTGTCCTCTGAGAGACATTACTCAGAAATACCTCAAAACAGAGGGTGAGACTCACAGCCAAACATTGGGCAGTGCATAAGGAGTCTTACGGAAAAGTGGGAGGTAAGAGAAAAGGACCTGGAGGTGACAGGAGCTCCACTAGAAGACCAACAGAGCCTACTAACCAGGGCCCAGAGGAGCTTGCTGAGAATGAAACATCAACCAAGACCATGCAGGAATGGTGCCTAGGTGGCTGCATTGGACAGGAATCAATTGCTAGCTTTTCGATCACTTTCTTCTTGTGGGACTGCCTTGCCAAACCACAGGGGAAGGAAACAGGCTTAGTTATGATGCAACTTAATGATCTGGGAAGGATGAGAGTAAGAGAGCCCCTTTTCTGAAAAATAGGAGAGAGAAGAGGGGACAGGAGGGAGGTTGTGATTGGGAGGAAAAGAGGGATGGGGATGACACAGGCTGTAAAGTGAATAAAATATAAATATATATATTTTAAAAGTAAAAAAAAATGCATGGGTACAAGAAATTAATCATTATCTTGCACAGCTTCAGCAAGTGCCAATCCGGGCTATTATTCTTACTCACTAATCTCAAAATATCCCTAGCTCAACTATTAAAAGTACTTTTCTGAACTTCAAATTGCTCCCTAAGATTTTCTACATCAGAGCCACTAACAAAAACATCTTAACCTAACCTTACTAAAAATCTCTTTTTCTAAATCATTTCTAAGGTTGGTGGTCTTTACTAATACTCTTCATCTCTAAGTGCTTTCAAGGGTGGATGGTTGAATCATTAATGTGCTCCAGTAGCATTGCCTGAGAAAGACCAAGCACTGTTATTGTAAGTGCCTAAGATACTGCCCAGTGTATATTATATTTTATATTGTGTTTTCATATAATGCGTATATTAAGAAGGGAATGAGAACTTCTAGGGCAACAAGCAGAATAATGCTCCACAACAGCAGGAGGTCCTCAGGACACTTAGTCCTTGGGGCTGTGCTCTTCAAGGCATACCCATTGTCGTGCTGACTGGTGGACCCAATTCCATGTGTTCTTTAGTGGCTTGTTATTCCTCTTGGGCAGGTCTTGACAAGGAGTAGAAAAAACATAATGAAAATGGGTTGCAAATAATAGAATCAAACACCCTTTCTCACAGTTAAACTATTTGGGAAAAAATGTATACATAGATCATAAGTTCCCTACAAACATAAAAATGATTCTCAGTTCATGTTGAAGTTCATATGGCCAATGTTAATGCAATCATTTAGAAATGTTGGAAGAATCACAGTTGATGCAGCTCTACATAATCCTTGAATTACATCAAATAAAATATGAACAGTTATTTTATGTAGCTTACTTATTTCATGTGATCAGGGTAATATTGTTTGACAGAGCCATCGTATATATTTTGTATTGACACTGTATGAGTCTGTATGAGTTCTGTATGAGTCTGAATGCAAATCAGGTCATGTAAATGTTTACTAGAGCATTAAATAATTCTCAGACTTTTCACTTCTCTATTCTCAGGGGATTTCTCAAATGGCTACACTTTCTAACAAGTGCTGGAGTGAAAATCAGCTTTTTGGCTATTACTGATAGAAGTGAAAATTGGTTAAATATCTTGTAAAATAATTTTCAAAGGTATTAAGAATAAGATTTAAATGTTTTAAAACATAGCAATCATCAGGGACAGTGGTACATGTCTGTAGAGTCAATGCTTAGGTAACAGATGCCGGAAGATGGGAAGTTCAAAACCATTGTCTAATATACAGTAAGTTGAAAGGAAGCCTGAGTTACGTAAGGTTACATGACAAGGCAGATCTGTGGAGATATCTCACCAGCTTAAATGCTTTCCATACAAACAAGAGTTTTGAATTTAGAACCCCAGAACTGCCACAGAAGCTAGCTTATCAGGCCAGCCCTCTTATGATTCCAGCATAACTGAGCCAGAGCCAGAGAACCCTCGAAGAAAGAGGCCAGCCAGACTACCCTAATCATCCAGCTCTGAATTTAGGAAAGACAGGGACTGCTACCACCTGCATAGAAGGTGGAATGCTACCAACTCGAGGCAAATGACAAATGCACACTCATATGCATGTGAACACCACACACACACACAGACACTAGTACATTACAAACACACACAATGTTTCCTTCCTTAAGTCACTCATTATATCTTCCTGTGTTCTCATTATGTGCACAATGGTTCAGTAAATTTTATATTTCCTTTGCTTTTCATCTGTGTCTTAGTTTCTGCTTCATTAATAGGAAGAGACAGCATGGTCAAGGTAACTTAGGAAAGGAAGCATTTACTTGGCCTTGCTTGAAGGTTCGGAGGGTTAGTCCATGATCATCATTGCATGGAGCTTGGTGACAGGCTGGGAGGCAGGCAGTCAGGGCTATGGAATGGTATCTGTGAGTCTGCATCTGCTCTGTAGGCAGGAGGTAGAGAGTGAATGTGAGACTGGGCCTGAAGTGGACATTTGAAACCTCAAACTCCAAGCCCAGGGACACAGTTCTCCAACAAGGCCACACCATCTAATTTTTCCAAAGCAGAGCTTCACCAACTAGGGACTAAGTATTCCAATATACGTGCCTATGGGGGTCATTTTCAGTCAACCCCCAATCTGATTACCCACTTTATGTTAAGATGTGATGTCCAAATTAAGGTCAAGAATGTTAATAAACAAATATTTTATTTTTATATTTTGAGACATTAATTGTCCTTTTATATGAATGGCCTCCAAATTGCTGCTCCAAACACTGTAAGCTGGAAACAGCCTGCAGTTGGTAGAACTATCTTCTACATTGTTGGTTAATCTTCCTTGTTCAGCAATCATGCCAGGTGACCTGTAAGTTTGCACAGCGGTTTTATATTGTGTCTTTTCTTGTGTACAAACCATATCTTCAATTTAATTTTAACCACAACAAAGTAGACTGCCCTGAACACTGGAAATAGCAGGTGTTATTTTTATCACGATCACTTTGGGCAAACAGTAAACACGGTATGTCACATATTATCACTGAAACAGATGTACTCAAGACTCTTCTCTGGTTTGGGTCTTTTCTCAAAAGTTTTTTCACCAAGTTCAATTCACTGTAGGAACTCACTCAAATAATCCGTAGTGACATAAAATTTAGCTTTGTAGAGTTGATTCATTTGGAGCAATAAAGAGGTTTAAATAATGTCAATTGCTAATGGAATATAATTACGGAACAGGAACAGCAGGATCTTCAGGACTCATGCTTCTTACAGCAATAAACACCGATTAACGTTTCCACACACAGGACGGCATCATGCATGCAGCAGACCAGGATTTTGATTGCAGAATTTATTATTACCATTGAAAAAAAATTTCTCTTCAGCTTCATTTTAATTCCCTCATCATCAGCTACAGTAAAAAAAAAAATCTATTTTCAGATAATATGTGAAGTCTGAAAATACAGTTTCAAGGTATTGAAAATGGAGAAAAATATAGAAGCTTCTGAATTTGAATTCTGGTGTTTCTTTTGAAAAATACTACCTAAGAAAATTGAAGGTCTTGCCTTACTGTGCTAAGTATGATTTAAATCTGTAAAACTGTTTTTCCTGTTAGTCTTCTTTCAAAAATATTATTGGTACAATGTATTGGAAAGTTTTACTTTTAAGGATATGTCTATAAATATCTTGAGCTAGATATAAGTTTAATTACCATATTTTAAAATGTATTTTTATGAAGTTGGAATTTATTTGTTTTCCAAGTGATCTGAAGTAGGTGTCTAGAAACAGCACTTTCTTACATTTTAGTCAGTTAAACACAAGCATGATCAAAGGCTACTAAAATACATTACATATTCTGAAGTTTAACATTCCAGCAAGATCTTCACTGGAATATTTTAATTGTAATAAGTTTGTGAACACCACATCTGAGCCCTTTCAACATTTCTGCTGCTATTCTTTACACACTTGATTGAATGCCAAGTAAATATCATCTTTAAAGGACATAAATATGTAAATACTTGACTGATTTTTGATATGCATATTATTTTAATCACTGAAAAGCAATTTAGGTTGTTTATAATCAGATAAGGAAGTATGTCAACAGCCTAATTGGATCCAGGAAATGTGAATATGTTTGCTCTGGAGGGCTGGAAGGCTGCAATATCTCCAGTGAATTATTTCTATACCATTCCTTTCACAATTTTACCAAGAAGACTTATCAAATACAGAAACAGGGAACAAGACGTGAAAGAGTTTATAGAGAATTACTTCATATTATATATAATATGGGTTTATTATGTCTCTTTAATGTATTTTCCAAAAATGTAAGCTAATATCTTTTATTTATTTTATATATTTTTCATTTACTATTATTACTATTTTCATAATTTATTCACTTTGTATCCCAGTTGCAGCACCTTCTCTCATCTCCTCCCTGTCCCACCTTCCTCTTCCTTTCCTATCCCTCTCCTCTAATCCACTGAGAGGGGGAATTGTCCTCCCCTCCTGTCTGACCATAGCCTATCAGGTCCCATCAGGACTGCCTGGATCCTCTTCTGATGGGCTGGCTAGGTCGTCCCATCAGGAAGAAGTAATCAGGGAGCAAGTAACCAAGTTCATGTCAAAAACTGTCTCTTCTCCCCTTATTAGGAAACCTACATGGAGACTGAGCTCTCAATGGGCTACATCTGAGTAGAGATCTAGGTCTTCCCTATGCATGGTCTTTGGTTGGTGCATTGTCTCTGCAGTAACCTTGGGCCAGCTGTTTATTTTATTTTTTTGTTTGTTTGTTTGTTTGGCTTTGTGGTGCTCCTGTCCTCTCTGAGTCCCTCTAAATCCCTGTTATTCCATAAGACTCCCTGTGTTCTGTCTAAAGTTTGGTTGTGTATCTAAACGTCATAATCTCTGGAGACCCATTTAAATCTGTATAAACTTTTTTGTTTTTGTTTTTAAGAAAGGTTTTAGTGTGTGTGTGTGTGTGTGTGTGTGTGTGTGTGTGTGTAAAACAGGCTAGCCTCAAACTGACAGAGATCTACGTGACTCTGCCTCCAGATGCTGGGATTAATGGCAGATGAAACCACAACCAGGCTCTATCAGGTAATATTATAACCATATAGTCAGACCCATTAATATTACTGATAGAATTCTTTCCAAATGTTTACTTTATGTATAAAAGAATAGCAGACATCAAGATAGCATTATATACAGTTTAAAATAGTACTAGTAGAAACACATAAAGCATATAAGTATACGTAATTAAACTGAGCATTTCTGTACATACTTCCTGTCAAAAAAAAGCATAACTTCACAGAGTCAAGTCAATATGGGTACAGCCTGGATGACACTGGTGACGTATCTCAACCAAGATAGTTATGCTGGTAAATTTATGAAAGGATAAATATAGCTATGAAAAGAAAAAATGGACAATACTATGTCTAAGAAACTAAGTAGTTATTAGAAATAGAAGCATACCTCAACCCAAAAGATAGCTACTGAAAACAAACAGTCAAAGGTCCAAATAAATACATAGTTGCTTTTTTGTTACATTTTGGTATGTTTACAAGAGTTAGGAGCCTTGGAATTTATCCATCCAAGTCAGAAACAAATTACTATACATTAGATATGTAAACTAAAGACATTTGTTATGGGCCAACAATTCTGGAGAATGGAAGTCCAAAATTAAGGCACACTCCATTCATTTCCTACAACGGGTTCTCTTCAGGCCTTGTAGAAAGTCATCTTTATAATACCTTCTTAAATGTCCTTTCTTGAGTATGGAGAGTGAAAGGGAGAGAGAAAGGAGCAGGAGAGGGAAATTGAAATAAGAGGGAGAGAAAGAGGGAGAGAGGAGAGAAGAGGAAAGTGAAAGGGAGACAGAGAAGGAGGGAAGGAGGAAGGAGCATGAGGGGAGAGAGAGAGAAAGAAAGGAGAGAGAGAGAGAAAGAAAGGGGAGGGAGAGAAAGAGAGAGAATCATTCTCCTACTTCTACGAACACACCGATATCATCTTTCTTTGCTTTCCTCCTGAGAATTCCAATCTCATTATTTGGGGATTACATTTATTTTCAAATATCGCTGAAGATTACAGCTTCAAGAGATGAATTTAGAATAATACATTTAATGAATCTATCACAGCTTATTATTAAGTTGAGTACTATTAAAATGATACTCAGCAATCTTGCTTGCGTTTGCGAACAATAGAGCCCATCAGACTTGGTGATAGTAAAAGCAAAGACTGAGTGGTACTGGAGTAGCGTTCCTATTTTTGCTACAATTTGTGTCCTTGTATGAGGGTTACCCAGTTTTAGAAATTAAAACACTGTTATCAGATGAGGGTCTATGTCCAAGGACATTCATGAGAAGTATAAAATGTATTTAAGTATAAAATGTATTTATTCTTCTTTTTAGAAAGTATGTGTGGAGTGGCTATTGTGTAGAGAGAAAATACAGAGGTCAAGACAATAATATTGGCAACAATTACAGTTTAGTGATATATTTACCCTAATTTAATACTTTCATTAAAAGTGCTATTGAAACTTTGTATGCAAATAGCAAAAGGGCACAAAAGTAAGTACAAAACATGTCTGAGAATCATTAAGGAAAAAAAACAAACAAAAAAAAAAACCCATATTTTCCACGAAGGGATGGAACAGAAAACTGGAACATGGTAAAATATTCCGTTGAACTGTTGAACTACACCTTTTTCCATTTGGCAGGCACCTCATCCAGAGGAGGATATAGAAGTATCTCCTAAAGGCCTAAGCTGAGTTGAAGAAAGGAGGGTTTGGTGGTTTGAATGCTTGGCTGCAGGGTGTTACACTCTTAGGTGTGGCCGTGTTGGAGTAGATTTGGGCTTGTTGATGAAAGTGTGTCACTGCAGGGATGGGTTTGAGATTTTAGGCTATGCTCAGTGAAGTAAAGACCCCCTTCTGCCGCATCAGATCAAGATGTAGAAGTCTTGGCTCCTCCAGCACCATGTCTGTCTGCAAGCCGCCATGCTTCCCACCATGATGATAATCAACTGAACCTTTGAAACTGTAACCTAGTCCTATTGAAATTTTTTTTCTTTACAAAGGCTGCCTTGGTCATGGTATCTCCACATAGCAATGGAAACAATAATTAAAAGAGAGAGCATAACTGCTCTGCTACAGAGGGACACTAATTCCAAGGTAGCTGCAGTTGTAGGTTCCTAAATATGATCAGGGATTTTATGAGACTCATACACACACACACACACACACACACACACACACACACACACACACAAATCATTACTAATACCCTCCCTCATTTGTAAAAGAGGATCTAAAGAAATAGACTTAATGTAAGACTCTAAAAATCACCTCCCTTTGGTTGAAATAAAGTCTGAAAACAGAAGACAAAGCCAAAAGACAAAACAGAGTAAAGAAGTTGAAAAATGAGGATAGTTGGCATTTTTTCACCAATTTAGACATTATATCTTAAGTGCATAATTCAGTGAGCAGGGATAAAATAATTTTTTAAAGTGAAGTTCAAGATTCTGATTGCATACTGACTCAGTATTTCATCTCATTAAATGCAACTATTTGAGGCTTAGAAATACCTAAGGAACCATCTTAGAATTTATCTCCATAGCTGTCAAACAAGTGAGTGTGAAAAAAAAATGTAAAGGAAATAAATTTGCTTCATGACCTGAATACCAAAACAAATATTTTTAATAAAAAGGTTACATTGCTCTGCACTGATTTATATTAATATTTCTATTTTAAGTCAGCACTTTAGAACCTCTAAGTATTTCTGTTTTATAATTTTGGGAAAGTTCATAAAGTTTTCTAAAACATTTCCACCTTGAACAATTAAAATAACTTTTTAAGATTTAGGTACATGTGTGTTGTGAAAATTCTACTTATGTAGTTATTTGAGTCAAACAGTTATTAAAAGTTAGCTATTATTGTTTCTGGGCATATGTATATAAACTTTAAAGAATGCATTATGCAAGGATCTATAAAATACAGATTTTCATTAACTAGCTAATATTCTGCCGGGCATTGTCATCCACATAAGTGGTTGTACAAATATTTGATTTCCCGTTCTGTTTGCACTTATGATACAACTAGAGAGCAAACTCTTTGAAGGAGTATCAATTATTTAGGAAATGGCTTCAGCATAACAGATAATCAGTGAGGCAGTCAGTAAATAAAGAAACCCCAGGGATGGGTTCTTCCAGCTTCTGTCTCAGGTCCAAGGTATTTATCCAGTTTATGTAGCAGCTGTTGTCAGTGTCACAGAGATACGGGTTTTTGAAGTCCATTTGACAAGCCCTTTTACAGAAGATGCAAAAACAGTATTTAGATCCTTTAATGTTAGAAATAGGAGGAGAAACTTAGATATCACCTTCAGTTCCCATTTCTGGGAAAGTGGTTTTACACAGTGATTTGTTTGTTTTGTTTTGTTTGATATTGATTTTTTTAAAAAAATGAACTATATCTTCACAAGTATTTAAGACCTTTTAAATAACTTTGTGTGTGTGTGAGTGTAAGATAGATATCTTTCTGTGCCTCTAAATTTTACTTCTCTAACACTAGAGTGACTTAGAGACTGATACTTCTGCTAAGCACATAGGCAATGCCATGTATTACTACTGCATTTGATAAGACTAAATCAGGAGTGCTACAGCTGGATCCTGAGGTAGATTGATTCCCAATTTTAGGAGGAGCCACCATATTGGTTTATAAAGTTTCTATACACTGTATACCACAACAGCAAAGTTTTTCCTTAGTGTTCTTCTTGTTCCACATCCTTATCAGAATGAGCTGTCACTTGTTTTTGATCTTAGCTATTCTGACAGGTGTAAGATGAAATCTCAAAATCCTTTGATTTGCATTTCCCTGATGGCTAGGGGTGTTGAACCTTTTTTAAAAGCCCTTCTCAACCACTTCAAGTTTCTTTGCTAAGAGTTCTCTGTTTAGATCTGCACCCATTTTTAATTGGATTATTTGATTTGTTGATATCTAGTTTCTTGAGTTCTTCATATATTTTGGAAGTTAGTAGAGTAGGTGAAAGCATTTCCTAATCTGTAAGCAGTCCTTTTGTGCTGTTGAAGGTGTGCTTTACTGGATAGAAGCTTCTCATTTTCGTGGTTTCTTCTTTCCAATTGTTGGCCTTCACTACATTGCACAGTTGTGCACCTGCTCTTCTATTGAGGTCCGTGAACCACTGAAGCTTGACTTTTATGCAGGGTGATCGGTATCTGTCCATTTGCATTATCCCACATTCAGATTTCCATTCCAGTTTAAATAGCACCATTTGATAAAGCTGCTGTCTTTTTATATTGTATATTTCTGGCTTCTTTACCAAAAAATCAGCGGTTCACAGGTGTGTGTGTGTGTGTGTGTGTGTGTGTGTGTGCGCATGTGCATGTTTATTTTTGGGTCTTTGATTCAATTCCATTGAGCAACTTGTAATCCAGACCCAGAAAACCGATATGATATATACTCACTTATAAGTGTATATTAGCTGTTAAAAAGAGGATACTCATGCTACATTCCACAAATCTAGAGATGCTAAGTAAAATGGGGCCTCATGTATCTTCCTATGGAAACAAAAGTAAAATATATTTCAAGGGTAGATTAGGGGTTGGTAGGGACAGAAAACAGGACAGATCAGGTCAGGGGAAGTAAGTGGAGGTTTGAGGGAGAGAGTATTGGAAGAGACTACTGGAACTGAGAAAGGGCATTTCAGGATGATGTAGAAATCTAGTGCATTGTAAATTCCCAAGAATCTGCAATGGTTTCTCTAGCTGACAAGACTCCAAGTAATGGGATATACTGAGCCTAAACCAGCCATTTTCTGTAACCAGGCAAGGCTACCAGTGATGGAATTAGGACATGAAACAAGCATAACTCCTTTGTCCCATAGTTTTTCCTACTTGCAAAATGTGCTGGGTTAATAGTGGACTAGAACTTGTGGGAGTGGGCAACCAATGAATGGTCCAGCCAGAGGTCCATGCCCTGAAATGGAGCCCATGACTGACACTGTCTAGATGGCCAGAAACAAGATACTGAATAATCCAAATACCTAGATCATAAATAAACATGGCTGTCAAACAAACAAACAGACATATAGATAGATAGATAGATAGATAGATAGATAGATAGATAGATAGATAGATAGATAGATAGATAGATAGATATGAATGTAAAGTCAATGAAATAATTTCTAATGATATTCTCTTATACTTATAGATTGGAGCCTAGACATGGTCACCAGAAAAGCCTCATCCAGCAACTGATAGAAGCAGATAAAGAGACCCATAGTCAGGCATGAGACAGAGATCAGTGAACTCCAAGGAAGATGGGGAGGAAGGATTGTAGGAACCAGAGAGCTAGAAGACACAGGGTCAACTGAACAGTGCTTGTAGGTGTTCGCAGAAAGTGAGGCAACAATTGGGAAGTCTATGGATCTGGACCTCTGCATACATGTTATCATTGTTGTCTTGGTGTTCTTGTGGAACTCCTGACATTGGATGTGGAAGAGATGTCTACAACTCTTTTGCTTGCTCCTGGGACTCTTTTTATCCTGCTAGGTTACCTTGTTTAGCTTAATATGAGGCTATGTTCCTATTGTTTAAGGTTGCTATGCCATATTTAGTTGATATCTCAGTGAAGCCTCCTCTCTGTGAGGGAAGATGGGAGAAGAGTGGATCTAGTTTGGCAATTACAAGGAAGAATGGAAAGTGAAAACTGCTGTCAGGATGTAACATATGAGAGAATACAAAAATAAAAGAAAAAGAATCTCACTATTTATTCAACTACAATCATCCAAGTGCTGCAAAGCCCAGACATAGCTCTAAGAAGAACAACTACCTAATTTAGAAAAAAACATGTAGTTTCTGCTCTTTGAAAAATGCTGAACTTAGAGCCTTGTCTGTGGGTGCATACCTATAATCCAAGAAACTCATAAGCAAGATGCAAGACAATAGCCTCCAGTTCTGAGCATAGTTAATCTCATATTGAAATACAGAAGTAGATGAAACTTGCTTTGGAGTCAGTTTTAATGTATTTGAGTTTTAGTTCAACTAATTAATATTTCTGTCAGTTGAAACATGTTAATTAACTTGGATCTTTTTTTCATCTTTAAATTAAAAAACACTGAACCACCTCTGATGCAAATAAACACAAAACATCAATATCTACTATATCAAAATATCATCAACTGTGATTTTAGGTTACATTTAAATATTTATTTATTCTTATGCCTTTCAGCATCTAAATATATATAAGTAAACCATTTGTCTGTGTTGTCTACAGAGGCCAAAGAGGTCATTGGTGTCCATGGAACTAGAATTATTGCAATTTTGATCTGCCACTGGGTTTTGGGAGTTGAACCTGGATTCACTCAAGCGTTCTTAAATACTGATCCATTTTACCAGCCCTCAAAATGATTTAAAAGATAAAAATTCATTTTAATAGTAAATATTTTAATATTAATCCATTTATAGTAATTACTTTCTTAACTGATAAAATAATGAAACTTTATAACCAAGTCTAAATATATAAAATTATACTGGATTCATCACTTATTGCTTACATCTTACCATATTAAATTTCTCTCATACTTTTTCCTTCTGAATGTTTTAATTTCAAAAGATACACGTGTCTTCACTATGGTCATGTGATGCTGCACTGCTGTTCCGAGACAGCCAACTCTCTCTGCCTCTGAGGGGCTCATTGGCATGTTCCTGATACACTGATCATCTGATTTTCTATCCTTTGGAATTTTTTTTAATGATCACTACAGTGATTTTATACAATGTGTTCCATACTTATTATAAAATCCAACATAAAATTGTGACTGCTTTGTGTTCAAATCCATTTATAGTTGTGTCACCATCTTTGTAAAGTGTGGTTCTTACCATGACACAACAGGTTTTTTGTTCCACACATTTACAGTTAATTTATGGAACTCATGAGACAAACATTTCTATTCGAAGGTACATGGTTAATAAACAATTCCTAAATTTCCCACCATATTTTATCATGGTTTGGATTTAAACAGATACTTCACATTCTGTCATAGAGTAGTAAAAATCCTACAGATGCTTAGGAAAGCCTTCGCAATTTTTCTTTCACATCACCCTAAAATTACTGCTTCTTTGAGAAAATTCTTCCTCGAATATCATCTTCATTTTTATGAACTTATAAGTGCTATTATTTCCACATTATATTCCATATATCAGTGATAAAACAAATTTTGTTCTGTATGACACCATGCTGAATGTATAATTAAACACATACATGGGTATGTGTGTTCGAAACAACTATTTGAAATTAACCTTTCTTCAATGAATACATGCATATCAATTTTATACAAAGATGGGGTATATTACCCATCCTGGAACAATGACTTTATTGGAAGAAATCATTTATTCTGTATCTCACCTACTTTTTCCTTACAGCAGCACCAAAGTTTTCCTCTATTCCTATTATACTAAGCTTGTTATTTTTTCTTCTCCAGTATAAACAAAGTTTTTCCCATGATTTAGCATGCTGTTAAAGTTCATGTGTGTTTTTTTTAAATTAATTAATGTATTTATTACAATTTATTCACTTTATATCCCCACTGTAGCCCCCACCCTCATCTCCTCCTCCTCCACCCTCCCTCTTCTCTGCCTATTCCCTTTTCCTAGTCCCTTGATAGCAGCATACCTCCTCCCCTTCTATCTGACCCTAGTCTATCAGGTCTCATCACGGCTGGCTGGATCATCTTCCTCTGTGGCCTGGCAAAGCTACACCCCACAGGGGGAGGTGATCAAAATCAGCTGCTGATTTCAAGTTAAAGACAGCCCCTGTTCCCCTTACTAGGGACCCCACTTTATAGCGAAACTTTGGGCAAAGTGCAAGAAACCTTATGTAAGAAGAGGAAGATAGAAAGACCTGGAGGGAAAGGAACCTCCACAAGGAGACCAACAGAGTCAAAAAGTCCTGGGCCCAAGGCGGCCTGCAGAAACCTATACTCCAACCAAGGACCATGCACGTAGAGGACCTAGACAGCCTGCTCAAAGTAAGCTCATAGCCCATGTGTCTTAAAACGTGGTTTTTGTTTCCTGCTGAATGATTACTTGATTTTTTTTTCAATTAACTACCCCTGATAGAACTTACAGTGCTTTTATATATTTGCCATCTGTCTGCCCTAAGAGAGAATGAATATTGTTATTTGGCATCTTATTCAGAATAATTGCCTAAAATTTAGCAATTGTTATATAACCTGTTTCTTCCTTTGAATGTTAAAAGCAGCAAATACGATGCTAATTCTTTTACCTGGTAGATAGCTCTTTATTATTAATATCACTATTTCTATTAGAAATAAACCACCAATATGTACTAGAAGCTTGAAATCAATATGTCTACCTTCTGTAAGTAGATATTTTCCTTAATTTATTGATCTACCTTAGAAGTTTAAATATATAATTATATCTGGCTTCAGGTCTTTCTGGAGATCTTGTAATTTCCATTCAGATACTTCATAGATTGTTATGTTTCCACATCTTCAAATCCGTATTTTCTGTTAAAATTGTGGATTTTACTTTACAGTTCTTATTTTTCCATTTTTCTCATATTTTCAATTTTTTTCTGTTCTTGGAATGTTTGATGTTTTCAAAACATAATTTGAATGACAATAATGACAATGCATTTTTTTATTTATTGAATGTCATGCTTAAAACATGATACAAATACCTATATATAAATGTAGTCTATATTTCCTCAGAAGAAGGGAAGAGATGAGAGCCATACCCAACCTTTATGAATACATGGCTTGGGTTGAGCTCAGGGAGTTTCTGTCTAACTATACCTAGGCATAGGCCTGGAAGCTCCTAGCCTCCATACAATCTAATCTTCTGCATGCCCATACCTTGAAGGCTTCTGCTTCCATTCTCTATTTGCTAACCGAGGCCTAGAATGTTTTCAGCCTCTGAAACTCTCTTCTGAATATGCTTCTCCTCCTCTTCTAGTTCTTTCTGAACTCTGGCTGGCTGGTTCAACAGCTGAACTCTCAGCTGTTCTAGCTTAAAACTCCTCTCCAAGCTCACAAACTCAAACAGCTTTTCTCTCCTTGGAATAAAACAGCTCAGAACCTCAAGAACTGAACTACAGAAATCACCTGCACTGCACCAAACTGTACTTCATTCCCAAAATCTATCGTACTGTCTCCATGAACTCTCTAGTGTTCTCTCTCTCTCTCATTCTCTCTCTCTCTATATATATATATTCTTGTTCATATAAGGTTACATTTATACGTATATGGAGCATATATATACGTATATATGAACAAGAATATATATAGATGCAGCATATATATACGTATATATGTAACCTTATATAAACAAGAATATATATATATATATATATATATATATATATAAAACCCTTCAGTGTTGTTCTTTGTTTAGTTGTGTGTTTATTCACCCTTAGTCTACCATGTTTAACTTATTAATTATTTTTCAATATCCTATGCACTTAAATGTAGTTGTTTCACTTTATGGCTCACTGGAAATCAGCATGGATTTTTCTAATGCTTTGTGTAATGAAAAAAGATTAGTTCATGTGGAGTGAACCACTGGGTCCACGAGCCACCAATTTACTGTAAGCCCTTTAAATTCCTGAAATGTTGGTTAGACTTATTCTGTATGCACTCAAATATCCTCAGGTCCCAAAGAAGGTGCAATCTTAACTTTTATTGACTTATTTCTCATATACATGTATGGTTATTGTAAGTGAAAAATACATGCTTTAAAAAACTTTGTTCTCAAAGCTTTTCCCATAGCTTTTGATGTGTTCTGGACCTCTTCTTTTGGCCATGCTGTAGTCTCGTGTTTTCCAGAAGCAAGCGTAGTATCATATTGATTCAGATCTAATCTGTTCACTCTACTTAAACTCCTAAAATTCTGTTTAAGGGTCCTCTAGACACTTTAATTTCCTTTTCTATGTGTCCACATTCCAGTTTGAACTTGTTCTTAATATACAAATTTACGCACTCCTCAAGTTAAAGACAGAGTCCTGGTCCTAATGTGAAGTTCAGCTATGTAAATTTTAGGAAAAGTTTTGCTTCATAGTCATGCATGTGATTTTTTTTAAAATTAGAATATAAGTACACATTGTTTCCAATATTTTTGGAGTTTTACTTAAATGTGAATGATAATCTCCCCCCAAACGCTTTAATAATCTTTTCATGTTCCTCAGAAGATCACAATGTTCTTCATGAACATCAACATATTTTCTGTGAATGAATCTATAACACTTACATGATTGTTCTTTCGTTGTACTTTGTAATTAATTTTCTGTAGTGGCCATGGTAAGGGTTCTGTGATCAAATATTGCAAAGACAAAAGGTTCAAGAATAAGCCCTCACTCATAAATGAAAAATAAATGAATTGTGACCAACTTGAATTAACTGTTTTTTTCTATAAAGTACAATATTCAGAAGAAAAAATGTCAGAGTAGCTTATTCAGTGAAGTAACTTAGTTATTCATCGTGTTAAATTTCAGGATTTTATTTTGTAGAAGGTAAGACTTTATAAAATAAATAGCACTAATAGAATGTAATAAACTTTGCTGCAAGGCAGTAATTTTGATGTACATGACGATTTAATGTGTAGATTTCTAATGAGTCCAAAATTACAACCTTCTCATTATTTAGAAAATAATATCAACAGTTGTTTATCTTTGTCTTCTTGTGGATCTCCTGACAGTGGGAGTAGGATCTGTCTCTGACTCTGTTGTCTGCCTCTGAGACCCCTTTCTTCTTCTCTACATTTATTAGGAGAGGACTTGCCTGATTTTCTGTAACTTGATATGCCATGGCTGATGTATATCCATTGGAGGCCTAACATTTTCTTAATAGAAACAGAGGGTGACTGGATGGAGGGAAAAAAGGAGAGGTGCAAGAGAAGGGAGAAGGGGGAGGGACCAGGAGAATAAAAGTGTTGGGAAACTGTGGTCAGAATATGAAATTAAAAAAATAAAATATAAAAACATAAAATAAGAATATTATATTGAATTGTAAGAACATAATGAATTTTTAAAAGCTTAGAAATTACTGATATATTCTTATTTTAAAATTGTCTGAATCTATGATCTATTTCTTAGCTATAACTGTGATTTAACTTTCTTTATGTAACCAGTATTATAATAAAAATTAGTTGCTTCTTAATTTTATCTGTTTTAAAATCCAAGGGTATGAAAAATTCATTTAATGAGCTCTCAACATGATATTTTCTCTTTCACTATGGAAAAAAATCTGTAAGATATCAACTAGTACTGCTCTAGAATTCTCAAGTCAATTTTGTGATGAACAGCCAGTGTGTAAGTGAATATAACAAAGACATATTAACGAACTTCAGAAGATAATCTATGACTTTGTAAGTCTGTGAAAATGACCCATTCAGATGAATTAAATGGGTTATGATATTTGACAAAACTGACATTTATGATGGCAAAAGTAGAGTGACTACACTGATAATGACTTTGCTTCTAGTTGTCAGAATTTTCCTTCAAAATAGTTAAAATTTACATGTGGTACAGAATTTCAAATAATAATGATGATGATGATGAATAAGTGACTTGTGGTTATCATCTTTTATAAAGATAATAATTTTTATTAATATTTGTTGAATTTGTTTTATATATATATATATATATATATATATATGAATTTAAAATCCTACTAATCATAAGTGGCATATTTGGTAAAATAAAAAATAAGTAAATTTCTTACATTAAATTTAAAATCACATTTATTTATCTCAAATTTTTGAAGAACTAAATTTGATCAAAGTTTTTAAATACATGTGCTAGATATTTATTATACATTTATGTATGCATATCATATGCATGAGAATTTATAGAGATTAATAGGTTATTAGATAAAGACATATATAGTACCAAAGATACATACTCATTGATATATGAAAATGAGAAAAACAAACAATAAAATGTTCTAAAGAGTTAATCAGTAGTTGGTCATCTTTAACAGTAATGCTACTTAGTTTACATCCTGTTCCTCCTATTATTTCTAGAGGCTTATTTTATTATATTTAATTATATGTGTGTGTGTGTGTTTATGTTTCGTGTGTAAAAACATATGAGAACTGATGCCAATAGAATCCTGGAGTAAGCCCATCCCTGCCCAAGACCCTACCAGTCAACTTACCCAAAAGTATACAGTGGCACACTGTACCTCATACCCTGTGCCCCATTTCCTGTCACACAACCCTACTGTCTTTCCTAAAGGCCTGCCAACAACATTGATATCGGGTAACTCTCTCCCTCTTCCAAGCCACTGTTCAAAAATACCCCTGAAAGCACCCCAACAATGATAAATTGTATCCCATACCCTGTGCTCCCTTCCCTGCCGCACAACACTGCCTGCCCTCCTGAAGGACTGAACACAGGTAAGACCCTGCTTCAAGTCCTTGCCAGCCACATTCCCCTAAAACACTCCTACCAGCCATAAACTGCACCACATGCCCAGACTCCATTTTCTAGCCCACAATCCTGTCTGCCTTCCAGGGTCAGGTACCCCAGGCCATGTTGATACTAGGGCCCCCAGAGGCAAGGGTAGCACCCGAAGCCCCAGAGACCAGGCAGGATACAAAAACCACAGGGAAGACACTGGAATGAAGACTAGATATTCATGAGAACTGCAGACGACTCAGGCCAGTAGACACCGTAAAAAAAAGAAACCAAGGGGAAAACATTAAAAAAAAAAAAAACCCACCCATCCAACAAAGATAAACTCAAAAATTAGCATCTACTCCTATAATAACTGCAAAACCCACATGCCTAAAGGCCAGTGTAAAAAGAAAAACAACAATAGTCAGGTTTATATGGTACCATCAAAGGTAGCCTACTATAAAAAGTTCTAAATATCCTAGCACAGCTGAAGCACAAGAAAATTAAATTTAATCACATAAAAATTATAGATACCTTTAAAAATGAAATAAATAAAGGTTTTAAAGAAAATGAAATCAAGCAGGTGAAGGAAGTGAATAAAAATGTTCAAAACCTGAAAATTTATTTTATGAGGCCACAGTCACCATGATAACTAAACCACACAGAGACTCAACAAAGAGCATTTCAGACCAATCTCCATTATGAACATCAACACAAAAATACTCAATAAAATAGCCACAAACCAAACCCAAGAACACATATAAAAACATCATCTACCATGATCAAGTAGGCTTAATCCCAGAGATGTGGAAATAATTCAACAAATGAAACTACATCAATGTAATCCACCATATAAACAGAAAGAAAAAACAACACTTGGTTATCTTATTAGATGCTGAAAAGCCCTTCAACAAAATCCAACACCTCCTATGTGAAACATCTTGGACAGATCAGTGATAAAATCCACATAACTAAACACAATAAAGGCAATATACAGCAAACCAATAGCAAATACCAAATTAAGTAGAGAGAAACTTAAAGCAATTCCACTAAAATCAGGGACATTGCAATGCTGCCTATTGTCTCCATGTCTGTTCTAGTTAATATAGTACTTGAAGTTTTAGCCAGAGCAATAAGACAAGTAAGCGAGATCAAGTGGGTACAAATTATGAATGAAAAAATTCAAAGTATCATTATTTGCGGATGATTATATATAAGTGACCCACAAAAAGTTTACCATGGAACTTCTACAGCTGTTAAACACCTTCAGAAATGTGGCTGAAATCAAAATTAACTGAAAAAAAAAAAATCAGTAGCCCTCCTACATGGAAATGATAATCAGGGTGAAAATAAATTAGAGAAACAAGACCCCTCACAATAGCCACAAATAATGTAAAATATGTCAGTGTGACTCTGACAAAGAGAGCACAAGACCTGTATGACAAGAACTTTGTCTTTGATGAAAGAAATTAAAGAAGATATCAAAAGGTAGAATGCTCCTGGAGCAGCAGGATTAACATGGTAAAATGACTCTCTTACCTAAAGCATTTTACAGATTCAATGCAATTCCCATCAAAGTTCTAACACAATTATTTACAGGCCTTGAAAAATATTCAAATTCACATGAGAAAACAAAACAAAAGTTTGGATAGCTAAAACAATCCTGTTGAAAAAAAGATAAAGGAACTTCTGGAGAGAGCAAAATCCCAGATTTTAAGCTGTCCTACAAAGTAATAAAAACCACATGATGTCATCATAAAAACAAATAGGTTGATCAGTGGAATCAAACTGAAGACCTAGAATTACATCCACAAACCTATGGAAACTTAATTTTTGACAAAAATCCAAAACCATACAATTGAAAAAAGATAGCATCTTCAGCAAATGGTGCTGGACTGACTGGATGCCTGATGTAGAAGAATTCAAATAGACCCATAAATACCCTGAAGAAAGCTTCAGTCCCAGGGGATCAATGACTGCATCGTAAAACCAGATACATTAAATCTGATAGAAGAGAAAGTGGGGAATAACTCTGAATGCATTGGCACAGGAGACAACTTCCTGAACAGAACACCAACAGCTCAGGCTCTAAGAGCAACAATCAATAAATGTGACCTCATGAAACTGAAAACTTCTGCAAGGCCAAGGACACAGGGAAATAGAAGTGAAAATGCCTCCAAGATTCTGTCTTACATCAGTCAGAATGGCTAAGATTAAATACTTAAAACAGCACATGCTAGCAAGCATGTGGGGCAAGAGGAGCACTCCTTTATTGCTGGTGGGAGTACAGACTTGTACAACCACTGTAGGTACATGGACTGTGCCATTGGGAAACCATCATGCAGCTAGAGCAAGGTTGAAATGTGTCCCCCAACCTGGAAAATCTCAACCTTGAGATTGGCAAGAGTAAGGCTCTCTCCCTCACTGTTTTGTGCCTTCATACCCTGGTACACATAGCCCTGTGAACCCCATCCTGGCAATTCTCAAGGCAGTCATAAAGCCTAGCTCCTGAAATTCTTCTCCATGCAAATGAAGCATTCCCAGCACCTCAGTCCCAGACAATAATGTTCACCTACCCAGCACCTCTTCCCACTCCCCCAAGATTTATATAGCCCTTACTACCACGATAAAGAGAGCTGCATTACTGGGAGAGCTGTATTGGAGAAAGCTTTCTCCCTCAGGCCATTCACTGCTGGACTAGGGATCAGGAATACCCACTTGCCAGGCTAAGCTTCATTCCTGTGGGTCCATCTAGCATCTGTGCACTTCTGTGTAATTGGACATTTCAAAGTTGAGAAGCAGGACTTTGTCCTGACAACTGGCACCCACATGGAACAATAGACCTCTGGTTCAAATAAAGTGAATGCCCCCCTGGCCTTTGGCACCAAAATGCCCCCCCACCCCTGCTCAGCCTTTGGCATCAGCCCGAAGGACCTCAAAACTCCACACTCTGAGGACAGTCTGTCATTTTTTTTCTTTCTCTCGCTATCATGGTAAATCTTTCATTACATTTAAAAAAATCTCTCAAATTAGAAAAATACAGGGGTCATGGAGACTGAATAGGCCACCTCCTACCTAGACAGGACTCCTACCGAGGAGAGGGGAACACCAACACGCCCACTAAAACTTAGACCCTCATTTACCCTGTCTACAAGATGGTCAAGGGCAAATTTAAAGCAGATTGAGAGGATGTCCAGCTAATGACTGGCCCAACCTGAGACCCACTCCATGGAAGACAGCCAGCCCCTGACAAGATTAACAATACCCTGCTTTGCTCGCAGATGGGAGCTAAGCGTAGCTGCCCTCTGCCTGGCTCCACCAAACACCTGACGGATACAGGTGCAGAGACTCACAGCCTGGGGAGCAAACGGAGTGTTGTGGAAGAGTGCTTTGAAAGATAGAAGGACCCAGAAGGGATAGGAGCTCCATAAGACCAACCAGAGCCAACTAACCAGGACCCAGTGGGGCCTGTGGAGACTGAAGCAGCACCCAAGGACCATGCATGTACTGCCTCTAAGCTGCCTACACAGTTGTAGCCAATGGGCAACTTGGTTCTCATATGGTTACCCTAGTAAGAAGAGAATAGGAGTTGACTCTGACGTGGACTCTGTTGCCTGCTTTTCTATCACTTCCCCTGGTGGCGCTGCCTCATCAGGACCCAGGAGAAAAAGGGTGCACTCAGTCCTGATGTGACTTGATATGCTGCAGTTGGTGGGGTGGGTGGTGGGCACCCGTTCTTTGAACAGTGGAAGGAGACAGAGGAAACAGGGAAGGAGGATGGTGCCCGGAGGAGCAAAGGGAGGGAGCTATGATTGGAATGCAAAATAATAAATAAATATAAAAATGTTTAAAAATTGAAAAAGAAGAAGAAAAACAAGGACCCTATTAACTTCTTCTATAAAGAAATTCACCAAAAAACTGCACGGGCCCTAAACAGCTTCTGTGCTCTCTTCCCTGGCCCAACATTCCTGTACCTCAGAGACCTCCGCCTTTACAGGGGCAGGTGGATTACCAACTCCTGGTTTTTTTCTCATGCCCTCTACCTCCAAAGTTGAGAGAGAGAGAGAGAGAGAGAGAGAGAGAGAGCTCCCTGTTTCTCTTTCCTCTGATCAGCAGAGCTACACTTTCCAAGAACCTGCCAAGAAATCATAGGAGATGCCACATACCCAAAAGCAGAAAAAAAAAAAATGAGAATCAGTGCCCAGATTAGCTCTGCTCATGACTCCATCAGAGTCCAGTCTACCAAGCACTTTCGATTAATGCCCACCCCACCAGGGCTGGATACAAAGCCAGATCAGCATTTTAAACAACAGTTTTTCCTCAGTTAAGCAAGATGTTACAGCCCAGAATACCTCTGCCAGCTTCAGGCTTGAGACAGAGTTGCCCAGCCTGGCCCTCTGGCAAGATGCCGTGTGTTGCCTGTCTCCCCGACCTAGTCCACTTTCCAAGGGCTAAACCAACAGAAAGGTACATCCCTCCCATAAAAACAGCTACTAGTTGCCAGGCTGTTCAGGCAAACAACCCAAAGGTGAATGTGCAAAAAGAAAAGAAGGGGCCTGCCAAGCAGTCCTCACAGGCCTCTCTGAATTTTTTGGTCGTATGCCTAACAAACAATACAAAAGGCAAAGGTGGCAGCCTTTTTCAGCCTGGGTTTGGATGGCACTTAAGTGGGAAGGATCTATCATGTCTGCCAATGCAGGGAGAAACACGCCCAAAAGTTAAATTCCCAGGGCACACTGTGCTGATTTGCTTCCTATCAGCTTTTCAGCTAAAGAGCCAATCAACACAGCTACAAAACCTACTGTCTAAGAATGATGGGTGGCGTTTGCCATTGCACCTACAGCATAGCTGACCCAAAACTTAGACTTTACTTGCTATTTGTTTAAATTTTGCTTAAATGTTTTGTTTTTGCTTTTCCTAATGAAAGAAATAACCACTTAAAAGTTAAGTAATCCTTCTGCTCCTGGGATACCTCACTCGGAATGATCTTTTCAAGATTCCCATCACTTGC
>REGO01000468.1:200740-215889 GCA_010120015.1 Rhombomys opimus | reverse complement strand
CTACCCCCGAGGGAGGAGAAGCCTTGCTAGGCCACAGAGGAGGACATGGCAGCCACTCCTGAAGATACCTGATAAGCTAGGGTCAGATGGAAAGGGAGGAGAACCTCCTCTATCAGTGGACATGGAAAGGGGCAGGGAGAGATGAGGGAGGGAAGGTGGGATTGGGAGGAAATAATGGAGGAGGCTACTGCTGGGATACAAAATAAATAACCTGTGATTAATATAAAATATAAAAATTATTTTAAAAAGTTAAGTAATCTATCTCAAACCATAAGACTAAAGAGGACACCCTATAACCAAATAGGACTCCTAGTGGAGGGAGGGGAACACCACCCACCCACAAAAATTTCTACCCAAAATTTACTCTACCTACAAGATATACAGGGATGATAGAACAGATATGGAGAGAATATCCAACCAATGCCTGGACTAACCAGAGACCACCCATGGGAGAGAACCAATCCCTGACACTATTAAGGACATAATGCTTGTAGATGAGAGCCTGGCAAGGGTGTCCTCTGAGAGGTTCCCAGAAATGGGTTGAAACAGATGCTGAGGTTCACAGCTAAACACTGGGTGGAGTGCAGGGAGCCTTGTGGAAGAGTGGGTAGAAGGATAGAAAGACCTGGAGGGAACAAGAACTCCATGAGAAGATCAACAGAGCCAACTAATCTGGGCCCAGGGAGTCTTGAGGGGACTGAAACACCAACAAAGGAAAAGGACAATGTGTGGACCTGACCTAGACTCCCAACACATACGTAGCTGATGGGCAGTTTGGACTTCATATTGGTTCCGTAGAAAGGAGAGCAGCAGGTGCCTGAGAAGAACGGTCTTGCTTTCGATCACTTCCCCCGACTGGGGCTGCCTTGCCAAGCCACCATGAAGAGAATATTCTCAGCCCTGATGTGACTTGATGTCTTGGGTGGGTTGATGGGGGGAGGGGTCTCCCCTTTACTGAGGGAGACAGGAGGGGATAAATGGAGGGAGTGTGGGACTGGAAGGAGAGGAGAGCAGGGGTTATGATTGTGATGAAAAGTAAATAAATTTATTAATTAAAAAGGCTTAAATCACCCAAAATAAAATAATAAAAACCAATAAGACAAACTATCAGCTAATGATAAAAGAAAATTGGTTCTAATGGAAAAGAAGTTACAGGAGAAACAGATGACTTATTTGGATCCAAAACTCAATTGTATTTTGGTTATATTGCTTTCTAAATATTATGTTTAGGCTCTGTCTTTTCTTTAAAAATGATACTTTATTTTTAATTATTCACCACAGAATTATGATTGGCAAAGGCTGCCAGTATTCAAATCTACTTTAAAAATTCCCTATAGGCATGCTGTCATCAATAGTTTTGCTTCTGAAGTCAATCAACCTAATTAAAGGTCTGTATTCTTAAACAATGCCACTTAATTAAAATAGATTTTATCAAGTATGTCATTTTAATACAAAATTGTTCTGGCTGGGTGTGGTGGCGCACACCGGTAGGATTTGCTGAAGGAGGCAGAGGCAGGAGGATCACGAGTTCGAGGCCAGCCTGGGCTAAAATTGTTCTGAAAAGTAATTGGGAGATTTTTTTGCCCTTTCTTATTTAATTATTATTTTTATTATTTAGTAAAGGTAAGTCCATTTACTTAAGCCAGTTTATATTATACAGACCACACAGGTTAGCATGGCATTTCCTTTCTTAGCTGCTGTAAGCAGGTGGCATGAATGATGCTTTCTTGACCACAGGAAATTTTAAATAAGACAAGTAACACATCTGCTAAATATTACTAGATTTTAGAAAGAACTGCTGAATTAAATTAGATTCTATACCGTGAGAATTTAGCATGAAGAAAGATGTTTTCCTCTTATTTCAATAGAAAGCAAAAGCCTGTAGTTTCCTTCAAAGTCAGTAAAATTAAAATTGAGTAGGTGAAATCTCAGGGTCATTTTGATTTGCATCTCTCTGATGACTAAGGACGTTGAGCATCTCTTTAAGTGTTTCTCTGCCATTCTATATTCCTCTACAGAGAATTCTCTGTTTTTTAACTCCATATTCCATTTTTTAATTGGATTGCTTGATTTATTGCTTTTTAACTTCTTTAGTTCTTTATACATTCTGGATATCAGCCCTCTATCAGATATAGGGTTGGTGAAGATCCTTTCCCAGTCTGTAGGCTGTTGTTTTGTTCTGATGACAATGTATTTTGCTTTACAGAAGCTTTTCAGTTTGATGAGGTCCCATTTATTGATTCTTGCTCTTAGAGCCTGTGCTGTTGGTGTTCTGTCCAGGAATTTGTTCACCTTATACCCATCAGAATGGCAATGGTTAAAAACTCAAGTGACAACACATGCTGGAGAGTTTGTGGAGAAAGGGGAACCCTTATCCATTGCTGGTGGGAATGTCAACTTGTACAGCCAATTTGGAAATCAACCTGGCTCTTTCTCAGACAATTAGTAGTACTGCTTCCTCAATATCCAGCTATACCACCCCTAAGCATATATCTAAAAGATGCTCAAGTACACAACAAGGACATTTGCTCAACCATGTTTGTAGCAGCCTTATTCATAATAGGCAGAACCTGGAAACAACCCAGATGTCCATCAATGGAGGAATGGATACAGAAATTGTGGTACTTTTACACAATGGAATACTACTCAGCAATTAAAAACAAGGAAATCATGAAATTTGCAGGCAAATGGTGGGATTTAGAAAGGATCATCCTAGTGAGGTATCCTAGGATCAGAAAGATACACGTGGTATATATTCAATTATAGAGACCTATAAGACAGAATTAACATACTAAAATATGTGCACCTAAAGAAGATAAACAAGAAAGAGGACCCGGAGTAAGATGATCAATCCTCACATAGAAAGACAAATGGGATGGATATGGGAAGTAAGAGAAAACAAGTAACAGGACAGGACCCTACCACAGAGGCCCTCTGAAAGTCTCTACCTAGAAGCATATCAAAGCAGATACTTATATTTCAGCAGAGTGCAGGGAATCATACAATAAAAGGGGGAGTTAATAGGACCTGGAGAGGACAGGATCTCCACAAGGACAAAATATATCTGGGCACAGGAGTCCTCTATGAGACTGTTTCTCCAGCCAAGAACCATGTATGCATATAACCTAGAACACCTTCTCATATGTAGCCCATTGTAGCTCAGTATCCAAGTAAGTTTCCCTAGTAAAGGGAACAGGAACTAGTTCTGACATGAACTCAATGACTGGCTCCTTTACCTAATCCCCTCTCCCCCAAGAGAGGAACAGCCTTGCTCTGCCACAGAAGAGGACTTCGCAGCCAGTCCTGAAGACACATGATAAGGTAGGTTCAGATGGAAGAGGAGGAGAACCTCCCCTATCATTGGACTCGGAAAGGGGCAGGGAGGAGATGAGGGAGGAAGGGTGGAGTTGGGAGGGAATAAGGAAGGGGGTTACGGCTGGGATACAAAGTAAATAACCTGTGATTAATATAAAAAAATTAATTAAAAAATATTTGACTAGGAAAGACCTCCTCTTGGATGTAGAAATGTAGAAAGAAACCCAGGACTGCCTGGGTTTGGAAGGATGTTGGACCAGGATTGATATTTCTCTCCACCCAATTTTATCTGAACTATCCCCAGATCTTCCCTCTGCTTTCCTATGAAACACAGGCGACTAACTTCAGGAGTCCTCCATGTATGGAGGTTGCAGACTTTGTGGGATGATATTAAAACTTATTTTCAACATTTTTATGGCTACACTCTACCTTAATAGCTATGCTAAATACTTCATAATTAACCTACAGCTTGCCTGCTTGTTCCCCCGCCAAATCTGTCTCTACCCATATTAACATTCCTCCAGTGATCGAAGCCTCCAATTCCTGGATAAAATACATCTAATGTACAGCTTATCTCCTTAACCTAAGCAGCCACCCCAACTCCTCTCTATGCCTCTTCTGTGCTTCCCTCTCCTGGCTGCTATTCTTAGCTTTTCCCATTAACATCTTTGCTTCATGAACCCCATGAATCCTTGCCCACACAAAAGTCCACAAAACATTCCTCCCTTCAATGTACCCCTTCCCTTTGTCTTATAAGGCCCTCCTCAAACTCCTATCCTACATGTTCTCATGACATCACTATCACCAAGCCAGTATGTGCTGAATCCGCTGCTCTTCTCTGGTGCAATTACACTGCTGGTTCCTGAGTCAATTCCCTTCTTCAAAGTTTCCAGTAATGATTGTTCCCCACGTTTATCTCTATGAGCCTGAAGAACTTGATTTACAGCTGGGAGGAGAGTGAAAGAAAGGAGAGCTCTTCATCCCTCTGCTCCTCAGACTGGATCTTGCTGTCTCACTGCTCTGGTAGCCACTACAGGAACCCTCATCCAAAAACACCATTTGGCCACTGGCTTTCAAGACGAGCTTGACCAGGTGATGGCTTCCACTGAAGATAGTTTTCAGTCCCTTCAATGATAACCTTTCTATTGGGGGTTGTTCTCCAAAACCAGAGAGCTTTGGACTTACTGACTGCTGGACAGGAAGGGTCTTGCATTGTGTTGGTGAAGAAATGTTGCTTCTATGTCAATGAATCTGAGCTAGTGGAGCAAGACTTACAAACGCTCAGAGATTTCTGGCAAGATTCCAGGCACACTATGCTCCTAACACCTGTATTCCATGTTACTCAAGCTCTCTGGTAGCTTGGCTTTGTTCCTTTCTTGACTCCATACTGGCCATTGGAGTCTTACTCCTCCTGCCACCATGCCTCATGTAATTTCTTAAATGGCAGATGAGTAGCATTACAAAATCACCGCTAATTGCATTCTGGTTCAGTACCAAACCATTCCCAACACAGAAGGTGATGACTCTGATGACACCTGTCCTTTATAAAACAAAAAAGAGGAGTTGTGGGGGCATGTGGATTGTGCGACTGGGGAAACCAGTATGGAAGCAGAGTGAGGTTGAGGCTTGTCCAAACCTTAAAAACCTCAGTTTTGATACTGGCAAGAAGACTGATCCTTCCCTGTTCTCTGCTCCTATGCCCCAGCACACATGTAGCTCTGTGACCCCCAACCCTCATAGCTCCTGGAATTCCTCTCCACGTTAATGAAGCATTCCCAGAACCATAGCCCCAGCCAATGATGTTCGCTCATCTGAAGACCCCTTCCACTTCCCCAGGGTTCATATACCCCTTATTGTACCCCCCCCACCCCCTGTAAGGAGTTTCACTAGGAGAACTGTGTCAGTAAAAGGATAAAACATCAGAACAGATGTATTTGAGAAGGCGTTCTCCCTCAGGGCATTCAGTGCTGGAACCAGGATACTACAACTCTCCCCTCCCCCACCCTCAGTGCCATTCTAAACTCCATTCCTGCAGGTCCACCACTTGCATGTATCAGTGCCTGGATGCCCCAAAGGGAAGAAGTAGACCCAGGGTTCTGGACATACAGAGCACTTTGGAAATCAATTTGATGGTTTCTCAGAAAATTTCAAACAGTTCTACGTCAAGATGTGGCTATACCACTTCTAGGCATATACCCAAAAGATTCTCCACCATATCACTAGGATGCTTGCTCAGTTATTTTTATAGCAGAATTATTTAAAGTAGCCAGAAACTGGAACCAACCTAGATGTCCCTCAACCAGAGAATGGATAAGAAAATGTGGTACATTTGCACAGTTGAATAGTACTTAGCTATTAAAAACAAAGACATCATGCAATTTACAGGCAAATGGACTGAACTAGAAATTATGCTGAGGCAGGAAACCCAGATCCAAAAAGACAGAGATGGTATGTACTCATTTATAAATGGATAGCAGCCATAAAATACAAGATAACAATGAAACAATCCACAGACCCAAAGAAGCTAAGTAACAAGGGCCCAAGGGAAAATAATTGAATCTCACTGAGAGAGGAAAAGAGAATAGATATCAGTGGTAGATGGATTCAGGGAACTGAGTGAGAGAAAGGATGGAGAGGGGAGCCAAAGGCATCAAATGGAATGACAAATGGAGAACATAAGGGGAGAAAGAACTGAAATCTGTCAGAGGGGTATTTCCGGGACAAGCTAGAAACAAACAAACAAACAAAAAAAACAAAAACAAAAAAAACAAAAAAAAAAAACAAAAGAAAACTCCAGGGAATATATGAGACCATAGCTAAGACTTCTAGCAATGAAGGGTATGAAGCCTGAAATGGCCATCGATAATCAGAAAAGACTACCTCTGGAGGGACTGGGACACCAACCCTTAGCATAACTAACATCTATGAGTCTCTCCATCTGTTTCATCAGTTGCTGCATCAAGTCTTTCAGATGATAGTTATCCTAGGTGCCTGTCTGGAAGTATACCAGAAAATCATTAATACTGTTGGGAGTGGGATCTCTCTTATGGCATAGGTCTCAAGTTGGCCAGTCATTGGCTGACCATTCTCTAATTTCTGTTCAGTCTTTATCACTGCATGTCTTGTTGGCGGGAGAAATGGTGGATCTAAGGTTTTGTGATTAGGTTAATGTCCTAAGGGAGAGGAAGGATTTAAGGAGCCAGAGAAGTCAAGGATACCATTAAAAAAAAAAACATACAGAATCAATTAACCTGGGCTCATAGGATCCCATAGAAACTGAAGTGTCAGAAATAGTCCCTGTTCCCCTTACTAGGATACCTACTTGGATACTGAATTACCATGGGCTACATCCGAGCAGGGGTTCTAGGTTATATCCATACATGGTCCTTGGTTGGAGATACAGCCTCATAAAAGATCCCTGTGCCCATGCCCAGATATATTTGGTCCTTGTGGAGCTCCTCATGGCTGGCTCTTTGATCCCCCTCAACCGAGGGAGGAACAGCGCTGCTAGGCCACAGAGGAGGACTTTGCAGCCAGGCCTGAAGATACCTGATAACCTAGGGTCAGATGAAAGGGGCGGAGGTCCTCCCCTATCAGTGGACTTGGAAAGGGGCAGGGAAGATATGAGGGAGGGAGGGTGGATTGGGAGGGAATGAGCTGGATACACCTGGGATACAAAGTTAATAAACTGTAACTAATATTTAAAAAAATTAAAAAAAAGGAAACTGAAGAGTCAAACATAGATCATATGTGGAAAAGACTTAGGCTCTCTGCACGTATGTAACAGCAGTGCAGCTTGGTCTTCATGTGGGTTTTCTAACAGCTGGAGCAGGAGCTGTATCTGACTTATTGCTAACTTTGGGATATCTTTTCCCTAAATAGACTGCCTTGCCTAGCCAGGAGAGGCTTACATAGCTTAGAAATAAAGAATAGGTGCAATGGAGAAGTGAGATAAAAGGGAGGGACTGGGAGAAGAGGAGGGATGGAAAACTACGATTGTGATAAATAAATAAATAAAGTAAATAAATAAATAAAGTAATCAATTTTTAAATTTTATTGTAAAGTATAGTGGACATTTGAAAAAGCATACTGGACACTTCACAATGTAAGGAGTGACATGAAGGTTCCTACTGATGCATGAGCACACAACACACTAAAAAATAATGATTTCAGGCACTGTAGAGCTGGTTCAGTGGCTAGAGAAACAAGTATTTGGACAAAGGGTATATGTTTTATTGGCATCAACTCATAGGATCCTTGCAACGATCTCTAATTTTTATCTCCAGCATTCCAGACATCCTATGAAGTCCATAAGTACTTACACACATACATCCATATCTCAATACAAGACACCCACATGTAAAAAATCAAAACCAATATACACTTTCAAAATTTAACTGAAATTGGGCAAAATCATCTATCTCTGAAATCTTTTAACAGTGATGAAATGTTTTAATGAATCAAATGAAACTACTAAATTTGCAGATCATTGAACAACTATACTCAAAATAAAACAAGGATCATATTTAAGATAGAAGGATAGATTGACCCATATGAAAACTGAGAACTTTTTATGCCTTCCAATTTCTATTATTTTGTAAAAAGCAAATCACTATGTGATCAAAATACTTCACATCTTACTACACATTTTTTCCCCATTAAAAATATTCCTGCTGTCAAGTAGTCAAAATGTGTTAGAAGGTTTTTTTTTCTTTCTTTCTTTCTTTCTTTTTTTTTTTTTTTTTGAATTTTTGGTAGTTGCTAAGAGATGCAGCAAATACATGTCTGATATTAAAATCTTGGCAGTAAGATAAGTTCTTTTGTATGCTCTTATTTCTCCGTGTTGTTGGTGTAAACAAATGCTACTGTTTTTTAAAGTTAAATTTCTTTCTTTCCATTTAGCTGAGACTGTTAATATTTTCTAGAAGTTTAGTGTTTGGGTATTGGAGATCTCTTATCTATATTACCATCTCTAATAAGGATAATTTGACTTTATCCTTTCCTATTTGTTGCTCTTTAACTTCTATCTCTCTTGCTTTATGGCTCTAGCTGGTCCTTCCAACACTATACCGAGAAAGAGTGGGGATATTGTATGTTCTTAGTTTTAGTGGGAATGATTTAAGTTTTTTCTTCATGTTAGTTGATATGTTTTAAACATACAGCCTTCATTATGTTGGGGCATGCTCTCTCTAGTCCTACTCCCTGTGGGTCATTCTTTTTCTGTTTTTATTATTATCATTATTCAATTTGTACCCAGGCTGTGGCCCCCTCCCTGGATTATCTTAAAGATCTTTTCTGTATCTATTGAGATTTTCATGTGATTTTTTTTATTAAACTCATTTACACGATTTAATGAATGGTCTTTCTGTCTTCTAAACTCCCTTCTATTTTAGGAAAACAAGGAGAAATAATGCTGCTATGACATAAAATGCTTAAGCATTAAATATATATCTTATAATCTTCTATGTGTTATGCTCTAAAATTTAGGTAATAACATTAAAATTCTGTTTCCCTCTTATTTAGAATCTCTGAATTTGCTCCATCAAACAAAGTCTTCACCTTGATGAACATAAAAATTTCATTGCCAAACAACTACACATATTTATTATGCAGGTATTGATTTTACTCTCTTTTGATGTATTATATATCCATCTTGAATAAAAAGAAATTATATTGTATTTAAAGAAATCACCATCTCACGACTGAGAAACCAAATTAAAGAGAGTTAGAACTAAACAGCACAGAAGTTCTTAGCAGACGATAATGACCAGGGAGAGTTGGAGGAAATGTTAGAATAATATGCCTAGATTACTGCCCTTAAGACAACTACCATCCAAGATTTTATCTTAAATGTTTTAAATGAGTCACTGATCTCTGATAGATTAGAGAGTTTGCCAAAATATCGTTTGGATTGTGATATGCAGAGATGTCAATGATTTGGTAACATTCAATATATATTTAAGGGAATACTAACTAGTGAAGGAGAAATGTTAATAAGTTTTGGGGAAATGATTTGACTTAAATTTAAATGGTAACTAAATAGTTGAAGAAAAGTATTTCTGGTTTGTTAACTGCTTGCAATATCTAGAAACTGAAATTTGATCCTTCAGCTCTATCATCTTAGCTTTTGAACTGATCATGGATAGGAATGAAGTCTGACCATAATGTCTTATCAGTTTCTCTGAGATGTTCTAATTTCTTTCAAACTGAAAAAACAAAAGCTTAAGCAATAAAACTTATTAGTTCATGATTTTCTCTAATCTGTGTAATGGTGAGAAAGCAATGCCCCTTACCTGGTCAGTTAGTTATTTTTACTGATTGAGCAAAATGTCATAGACTGCTAATTTGCAAACAGTAGAAAGCCATTTCTCATATTTCTGGAGTATGGGTGTCTGAGCTGAAGCTACTGACTGTTAATTCCTGTTTCTAATGAGAGCTGCTGTTTGCTTCCAAGTTGCCGACTTGTTCGTCCTCCTGGACAGAAACAGCCTTGCATTTCTAGGGAGGAAATACTCGCTCCTAAGCATTGAGTGGTGCTGCACTCTCATGGCGGCAGCATCCAACATGCTGACACTAACAAGTGGACCAATAAGTTTCAGTGGCTAGATAAGGATTGCAGGCAGACGACAGTAGGTGATCACAGTGGATGTCAGCAGGTAGAAGGCATAGTTATAGAAGAAGCTGGAATTTTTCTTTTTTCAGGAGGGAGGGGGATAGTTCTAGACAGATTTTCTCTGTGTGTCTTTGGCTGTCCTGGAAATAAGGTGGTATTTTCCAGGATTAAAATTTAGATCAAAACCTGCTCACAGTTTCAGATATGCACAGTATGTGTTTTTGAAAAAGATTAGATCTGGCAGGCTGATTAACTCTTAAACATATGGAATAGACATAGTATTTATTATTTCTGATAGTATCAGTTGGTCTTTTATATGAAGTTATTTACAGGAAATATGAAAAATTTATCTTACAAACTTAAATATTAATATCAACAAAACTCACTCCATCCCCTATCAGTGGACTTGGAAGAGGGTAGGGAGGAGATGAGGGACGATGGTGGGATTGGGAGGGAAGGAAAAAGGGCTACGGCTGAGATACAAGTGAACGACCTGTGATTAAAATAAAATAAAATAAAATAAATCATATTCAGGCAACAAATTAAAAAAAACTCAATCCATTGTAATATAAATTACAAGAAAAAACTTAAGCTTAAGAATATTTTAAACCCTACATCTGATAGAAGGCTAATATCCAGAATATATAAAGTACTCAAGAAATTAGACACCAACATACCAAATAATCCAATTTAAAAATGAGGTACAGTGCTAAACAGAGAATTCTCAACAAAGGAATATGGAATGGCAGAGAAACACTTAAAGAAATGCTCAACATCCTTGGTCATCAGGAAAATGCAAATCAAAACAACCCTGATATTTCACCTTACACCCATCAGAATAGCTAAGATCAAAAACTAGTGACAACACATGCTGGAGAGGATGTGGAAAAGGGGAACCCTCCTCCACTGCTGGTGGGAGTGCAAACTTATACAACCACTTTGGAAATCGATCTGGCACTTTCTCAGAAAACTGGGAATAGTGCTACGTCAAGATCCAGCCAAGGCACTCCTGGGTATACAAAAGATGGATTTAACAAGGATATTTGTTCAACTATGTCCATAGCAGCTTTATTGGTAATAGCCAGAATCGGGAAACATCCTAGATGTCCCTCAACAGAGGAATGGATACATAAATTGTGGCACATGTATACAATAGAATACTATTAAAAAACAAGGAAATCATGAAATTTGTAGGCAAGTGGATGGAATTAGAAAATATCATCCTGAGCAAGGTATCCCAGAAACAGAAAGACAGGCATGGTATACACTCACTTACAAGCGTGTATTATTTTCATTCAAAAGGGCAAATAGAACTGACTCCAGAAGCAATTGAAGAGAGTGTAGATGATGGGAGCCTACCACAGATGTCTTCTGAAAGATTACACCCAGCAGGGGATGGAAGTAGATGCTGAGACTCACAACCAAACTTTGAACAGAGAGCAGAAGTATTATTGAAGAAGAGGCAGAAGCTTGGGTTGCGGGATAGAAGGACATGGGGGGACAGGAGCCACATAAATGAGACCAACAAAGCTAAAACATTTGAGCCCAAGGTGTCCCGCAGAGACTGATGCACCACCAAAGACCATGTAAGGAGAGCACCTAGACTCCCTGCCCAGATGTAGCCTATTGGTAGCTCAGTCTCCATGTGGGTTTCTGAGGAAGGGGAGCAGGGACTGCCTCTGTCATGAACTTGAGTGCCTGCTCTTTGATCACTTGCCCTTGCGATGTGGTCTTGTCAGGCCACATAGGAAGAGAATACAGGCAGTCCTGATGAGACTTGATAAGCTATGGGCCGATGGCAGCAGCGGAGAACAGAGAACTCCGCCTTTCAATGGAGTAGGTCATATTAACTCCCCTTCTTGCATATGATTCTCTGCACTCTGCCAAAGGTTTGGTTATGAGTCTTAGTATCTGCTTTGAAACACTGCTAGGTAGAGTCTTTCAGATGCCTTCTGCAGTAGATTCTGCACCTCCCAATGCATATCCCAATTGTCTTTTTAAGTGAGGACTGATCATCTTACCCCATGTCCTCTTTCTTGTTTATCTTCTCTGGTGTATAGATTTCATTATGTTCATCATATCTTGTAGGTTTATATAAGCGAGTATATACCATGTTTGTCTTTTTCCTTTTGGGAAACCTCACTCAGAATGATCTTTTTAGAGCCCACCATTTGCCTGAAAACTTCATGATTTCCTTGTTTTTGATTGCTGAGTAGTATTCCATTGTGTAAAAATACCACAATTTCTGTATCCATTCCTTCATTGAGGTACACCTGGGGCTTCCAGGTTCTGGCTATTATAAATAAAGCTGCTACAAACATGGTTGAGCAAATGTCCTTGTTGTGTACTTGAGCAAATTTTGGGTATATACCTAGCAATGGTATAGCTAGGTCTTGAGGAAGCACTATTTCTAATTGTCTGAGAAAGCACCAGATAGATTTCCAGAGTGGTTGTACCAGTTTACATTCCCACCAGCAGTGGAGGAGGGTTTCTCTTTCTCTACAACCTCTCCAGCATGTGTTGTCTCTTGGTAAGCTCTGACATTTAAAGTGCTTCATTAATTTCACATGCAAGGAGAAGTTCTAGATACAAGGGACTACTGTAGTAATCTTAATATTGCTTTGTGCTCAGAACAATATATTTGCTCTCATAATTTTTGAAATGGATTTACCTGTTCTCTGTGCATACTGTCTTCTCCAAAAAATATTTATAAGGACATACAATAGAAATGTATTATATTGTCCTTTTACAGGGCAATGGCTTGCTGCAGATAAAATAGCTTCTGGGTAGTGGTAATCTGTAGATGACTGAATCTTTTAATTAGCCCAAACTCAACATGTATTATTTATTTTTTACGCACGTATCTGTAGTAGTAAATTTCCTTGGAATCTAGATCATCAACACTCATACTCTTGTCCCTTGGTTAATATTTTTAATATTTTAAATATTTGTTTTATTATTCTCAATTATGCATCAGCAAATGTGCATGTATATATACATGTATGGATAACCATGCAGGCACTCACAGAGACTAGAGGCTTTGGATTCCTCTAGAGCTGGGGTTAAAAGCTATTTCAAGCTACTGTGTTACTCATAATCAAAGTTAAATGTTTTGCATGGAGAGTGTGTACCCTTTAATAGTCAGCCTCATCTTCAGTACCAGGATTAGTCTTTTGAAAAAAAAATAAAACTTAATTAAATGCAATTATATCAGTATCAGAACAGACAGTAAGACAAAATGCTTTTTTTCTGTGTGGCTATCAACCAAGTAGCCTAAAAATATGAATACTTTTTTTAAAAAGGGATAATCCATATATAAAGGGCAGATATGAATGGTGGAAGGAATCATGCCATGATAGGAAAAGTGTTTAAGTAAAATTGATGAACTGCATATTTCTCAGTTGTTCTTGTTACTGATTTAGAACTGTGTTTGTCCACAAGTTACTGGTGTTTCAGAAAGCAAGACACCTGATGGAAAAAAAAAAAAAGATATCTGGTTCTGATAGTACTTATGCACTTGTAAAAAGGAATAATGCATAAAAATGAGGCAGCTTGCAATGAATTTCATTAATATTTTATTTCACATTTTTCAGAAAAAGTTACAGATTTACAAATGAAATCCTTCATTTATTGTAGAGGAATTTTAATCCAGCAACATGGCTGCTCTTGCAAGGGATCATATCCAATGATCTTCTAGGTCTATGTGATCCGGCGGGAATGCAGATACTCTCTGGATTGCAGTATGATCTAGGTGGAATACAGACACACCCTTAGTACATACCTTTAATTCCAAACAATGATGGTAAGGTTAATTTATAGAAGGAAGCAGTCATGTTTGAAAGCGACATCTAATTGAGGGGCAAAGTGACAAATCAGGGAAAGATTTGACAGAATGAGTCAGAGATATATACACCCAACTCTCAGGAGGACAGGACAGGTAAGGGAGTCTACTTAATAGCAGCACAGAAAGAAAGAAGTGGATTTTTTTCTGAGGTTTTTCCTGCGACAGTTTTATAGAGACAGGTTTCAGAGAGGACAAGCTAGAAACAGCTGAAGACACATTGAGACAGAGAATGAAAAGGAGCTCAAAAATTAAATCATATTGACAGAATTAGTTTGAGACCAGGCAGAGAAATTCAGTCAAAGTTGAGAGAAGCCAGTTTGAATCTGTCAAATTGGAGAGGAGTTTAGGCCAGAACATCTGAGTTTAGAAATAGGTACAAAGACTTGGAAGCAGCTTTCATCTCATGTCTTCATCTGCGGAAATAAAAACAACATTTTAGAATTTAGATAGTCTTATAGTCCTGCCCTTACACATTTTCCCTTAGAAACTTACCATTACAGATTTACCCTTAAATGTACCTGCTATGGATGCATGTTCACACACACACATACACACACTAATGTTCTATACTTCCCTAGTTTATAATGTGACCTTATTAGGAAATAGCATGTTACAGACATTATTAATCTAAGCTGAACAGGAGTCATTTAAGGTAAAGTCCCTTTGTCTGTATCATGAGCATCCTGAGAAAAAGAGAGCTGCAGACAGTGATGTTCGTAGAATTATAGAACTAATAAGCAGTTGAAAGCAAAAATAGAGCTGGGGGGCCAGAAGGCAAAGTATGCTAGAGCTTGTCAGAGGAATCCTCTTGATAATTTGGCGAGCATGTGACCCTTAATGGATATTATTATTATTGTCTTTCTCTTCTTCTTCTTCAGTATTTTTGCCAACTGTGAGTCTGATGAAATAGATTTCTGTTATTCCTGGCATTCCAATATGCCACACTTACTTACTTACTTACTGCAGCAAAAATACAAAACACACAACAACAACAACAACAAAAAACAATAAAACTAATTTTTATTCAATGTCACTTTCGGGGGGTGGAGCCAAGATGGCGACGAGCACACACAGTTTCTGAGCTGTGGAATACCTGAACTTTCTGAGTTGGTGAATGGAAGGACCTCTAACCCAGGAGGACAACGGCGAAGCTTTCTAGACGACAGGGAACATCACAGGAGGCAAAAACTTTGGTCTCGGGTCACCCGGGGACTTGTTTGGGGAAGGAGAGAAACGACCCTTTGATCTCGCAGCACTCCCCTCCCCCAGACCTCCCTCCACCTCGGCACAGCGGCACAGCTGCCTGGTCTTTCTCAGAGCAGACCTAACTGCCTGAGGTATACAGCCGCTGGGGCAGAGCTCCAAGCCCTTTAGCGG
>REGO01000468.1:150040-197097 GCA_010120015.1 Rhombomys opimus | reverse complement strand
AAAAAAAAAAAAAAAAAAACCTATCTCCTTTTCTTACTTTGACTTACAGTGCATTTTCTTCTGGGAAGGAAAGGTGTCTGAGTGATTTGTTGTGTTGTTTGTGAAGGAATATAAGCTGTTTCTAAAACATTAGTTTGGACCATATCAAGCCAGAGGTATCATCCTTTATTATTGATCAATTGAGATTTGCTTATGGGTTGTAACACGCAACAATAGAAAATTTCAAGTCCCTCATAGAAATGTTCTTGAATCCTGGAACACACTCTGTTATTTCGTTTATATTTCTATATACTGCATATGTATGAGAATACTTATATATACTCATATAAAATATGAATATACATGATATATTCATGTGTGACTTACTTAGTTTGTATTTCTATATATCTGCAAATGTATGTGAGTATTTATATATGTATATACATAGACACATAAATATTAAAGTATACTCTTCTATTCAGTTATATGCTAATTAGTGAGTTCTTATGAATTCATATGGAACACCTTCCACAGAAACCTTTTCAGAGAGTTGATGATGTAGTTTGGGATTTCAATACGCAAAGCTCAGTTTGTGTTGCTTGTGAGACAGATGCTTGTTATTCAACTTGCATATTTTGTCTTTTACATGTTTATTTGAATGTATCAGGCACATCAAATTCTATCTTATGTACAGAAACAGAGACTCTTTTATTGGCATTGTTAGAATTTAAGTCAATATTCCTTTCTTGACTCTTGTTTCCAAATTAAAAAAATAAAACAACTATAATCCAAAATTTTAAGTCATTCACAATGATATGACTATTCTAATAAAATGCTCAAATTCCCAAAGAGAAAGACAAACAATGAAAAAGCCCATTCCCAAAGTGCTATTGCTATTTGCATTATTTTCTTCCTGTCCTGTTCTCATCTCACGGGAAGATATTTACATTTTCAACAGCACAGATTCATTCACACTATGAAGTTCAGGCACTAACAGTAAAACACAAAACACAGTGTTCCACTGCTCCACATCGCAACTCCTTTATATGGGACTTGCACCTGTGATAGAAGCACAGTGCAGTAATTGCATTGCTGATGTATTTAATTTACAGGTTGGGTGACTGGAGAAGTGTGTTTCAAAGTGTTCAGCCTTGTTAACAATAACTTACAAGCTGGAGGATTCCCACTCGCAGGTGAAGCCAGCAGCTGTTTCAGCTCTGATTTCCAAGTAAGGAAACAACATTCTCTCTCTCTCTCTCTCTCTCTCTCTCTCTCTCTCTCTCTCTTTCTCTCTCTCTTTCTCTCTCTCTCTTTATGACAGCTACTGTGGATACAGCACAAACAGAAAATATTAACTCCATTTGGGCTACATTTAACTTGACTATATGACTGAAGAGGATGAATTACAACAACAACCACAAAACATTTTCTTCCAACTTTCCATTGAAGCCAGGTGATGCTTGCTCCACACTAGAGAGCTCTTACCCTGTCCCGTGAACACACAGACATCTCGTCTTCAGATTTACCAGACACTCTTACGGTTTCAGTCAAAGATGACTTGCCTGCTGGGAGGGTATTGGGATGAAGATTTGTGGCCAGTGCATTTGTCGTGAACACTGCTGCGGGATCATCCACCATGCTTCTCTGTCTGCTCTCTCATGCAAGGATTATAAATGTGGTCATGGGACAGACAACATGGAAAGTTTCATAGAACACGCTTATATGTCAACACTTTCCAAAGTAAACCAGTGTTCGGTATATGTCAATGCACTAGCATATGCTTGCATAAACGTTTAAACCAAGATAATTCATGTAAAATTTATCTTGTTTCCATCATCTTTACTGAAACTACATAGGAAATAAATATTATTTTATGATGATGTATCTCCTCTATTAAAAGGTTAGAAATCACATCATTGTTGGAGATTCTAATTCCATAACTCTATTATTAGTTTGAGTGTTTTAAAACACTCTGAAATCAGAAATCATTGGTTTCTTTCCTGTTTCAATAGTATTAGATAAGAAAATTCTGTTGAATTTTTTTCATTCTACTTTATTATTCATTAACTTATTGAGTGTCTAGTATGTACAAATGACATTTACAGACACTGTTGGTGCAAAACCAATAAATAAGACTGAAAAGTCTGCTGCAAATGTTAATTTTATGTGTAATGGCAGCTAGGGTAATACAATAATAGGAGATATGATAATATTATATTTACTTTAATATTATGCTATGCCTTAGATTCAGTCTAGCTCCACTCTACTGTGTTTATTTATTTCCACTTGTGTGCTCACCAGAAAAACCTGAACTATTCAGTAAAAGAAGAAACTGACTACTGCAGCTATTCACTAAAAGAAGAAAATGCAACTAACAAAGGAAAATAGCAAATTTAGAAGGTGCTTGGTGAAAGAGCTGGAGACAGTTCAGTGAGTAAAAGTACTTTCTAAAAAAGGTTGAATTCTGTCCCTGCAACTCATAAAAGGAAAGAAATGAGTTCACAAGCTTGTCTTCTGGCAACCACATAAGCACCAAGAATAAACATGTATATGTACATTATACACACCTAAATCATCATCATCGTCGCCATCATAACAATAATAATAACACAGGAACTAAAAATAAATAAAAGCAAGAAAAATATAAAATTTACTCATATCTGAAAGAACGCTTAAAATTGTTTATGGATTTCTGTCTTAGCCTTGTCATTCTGCTAGATGAGGGCATACATGAGAAGACCTGGAAAGGAAAGTCTGCAAACAGCCTATGTTTTCACCTGTTTGGACAGCCTGATCAAGTTTTATAAAAATATAGACTAAACTTTCATGATAAAGATTCAGTTTAAAAAATATTAGAACTTTTTAACTGGAGGGGTGAATTGTGTCTCAAACATCTCACAGCCTGGAGGATATCAGTTAGGCATAATATTATTTACACTATAGTGTTGAAACTTATTGTAGACATCTCAAAAGGATCATGGAAAGAAACAACCCAATTGGATTATTTCATCTGTGACAAACTGAGGGGAAATCGGGGTTACCTTACCACAAAAACTCACTACCTACCAAGTAAATATCCACATAAACCTCTTTATATTACACAAAGAAAACACACTGTGCTGCTGACTCTTTTGGAGAACTCTATCCAATCTCCCTCTACAGTACTTGTTTTGTTTCTCTTTGCTTTGATAAATAAGTTCTCCCAAAATTACTGGTATTACAAGTATTCTTTATATGTATCAAGTGAATTTCTTGTGGAAATGTAAAATTCTTTGTCAATTATCAAACACAACTTTGTAGTTCCTCAGTAAACACACATACAGTGACTATTGATCCTCAGATGTCATTCTTTTGTACCTATAAAAGAAAATAAAATATGTACACAGAAATTCTTGAATCATATAGCAGTAGTGCTGTTTTCTGTTAAATAAAAAGTAGAAACATTTCTAATGTCTATTTGTTGACCAACAGATGAAAAAGTATAGCAATTCCAAATCATAAAATGTAATTCAGCTATATAAAGATAGTGCTATAGATAAAGCTTGACATCATTATGACAAATAATGAGAAGTAGAATACATGGCCGTCTTATCTAAATCCAATTATGAGAAATATAGACAACCTGATAATATATCAAGGAAATAAATAAATTAATGGTAGTTGCTGTTGCAAGTAGAGAACAGAATAATGAATGATGGCTAATGGATAAAATTGTAACTTTGTTCTTTTGCACATTGACTTTAATTATTTATAATAAACTACATATGGAAAGAACAGTTGTGAAACAATCAGGAAAGCCATATGTAAAAGTTACTTTCAAAATGTAGAGCTCATTTGTATTTGACAACCTTGAATAAATACTACCTATCCTATTTAGGTGAGTCTAAAGTTTTGTACCTAACCATCCTCTTTCATATCTTGTATTTATAAACTTAAAAAAACCTTTCTAGATCTTAAAATATTTTCTTATGTCCTAAACACCTTCAGCCTAACTGTGAAATTATAACTATCTAGCCTTCAACCCCACCAGAAAGTTGAGAAGGAATAAAAATTATTCCTTATATAGGAAATGAAGGCAAGCAGATTCTAAAACCAAGAGATGGTAGCAATAGTTTACTGTTTGGTTAGTCACCCATATTTTTCTATTACATTGGAGTAGCATCTTCAGGATCCTGGCTCAGTATATGTGGCAGATATAATTGTGAGTCAGAAAATATGAAAGACTTGCTTATGCTGTCACAGCACAGCTTGGTAGACAACTCAGTCTGAGTCCAAGGCTTGTCGATTTTGGACAAAATATAGTCTGTAAAGAGAGGTAGGACAATTTTGCCCAGTGGCTACCTTGTCATTAATGAAGTTATCTCCAAAAGGAGATGCCAGTTTTTCAACTGCTACTTTACTTGGGGATTCCTTAAAACTTACACATCCCTTCCAATCCCCCAACCCTAATTAGAGGAAAAAGGAAGTTGGAAAGGAAAGGGAAAATAGCCTTCTTTACCCCTTCCTGCTCAATGGGGTCATAAGATTCTTTTGGAGTCAATAGCAATGTCCATCATCAGGATACCCAGAAATCCAGATAACCAGCAAATCAGCAAGCCAGCAACCCAGCTGGCACAGAAAACAGTCCTCCTCTGCCTCTAAGCAGCTGCACTTGCGTCTGCTGGGCTATGATAGTTACAGCCCTCAAATTCCACAGAATTCAATTAATTCCACATGGCAAACCATGAACTAAGCAATAATCAACTGTGAACAAATTAAAATCCCACACTTGGATTATAACAAAAAACATGTTTACATAGCATAAACCAAAACGTCCACAATACAAATCACAGGAGAAAAGGATAGATTATTGAATATATTTCTCAACTATAAAACTATTGTCCTTCTTGAATATTTTTTTAAAAATTTATTGGTATAGAATTCCATGTATTAATACAAAAATAAAGTTATTTTTGACACATGGGTATAAAATTTTATATATTGATTCAAATTTAAGGTTATTTTTGATACACCTATTTATGTATGTTTTTACTCTGGTATGAAGTATTGGACATATAAAACTCATTTACAAATATAAGATTTACTTCCAGTCTTATTAAAAGCTGCTATTAAAACAGTTTCAGATAATTTCCTTTATTATTATTATTATTTACAATTTATCCACTTTGTATCCCAGCTGTCTCCTCCCTAGTCTCCTCCCAATCCCACCCTTCCTCCATCTTCTCCCCCATGCCCCTTCCCATAGCCTACTGATAGGGGAGGACCTCCTCCCCTTCTGTCTGACCCTAGCCTATCAGATCTCATCAGGACTGGCTGCATTGTCTTTTTCTGTGGTCTGGCAAGGCTATAACCTCCAGGGGGAGGTGATCAGAGAACCTGCCACGCAGTTCTTGCCCTAGACAGCCCTTGATCCCCTTATTAGGGAACCTACTTGGAGACTGAGTCTATGGGCTACATCTGAGAAGGGGTTTTAGGACTTCTCCATCCATGTTCCCTGGTTAGTGTATCAGTCTCTGCAGAGCCCAGTATTTTGTGGCTCTGTTGGTCTCATTTTGGAGCTCCTATCCTACCAGGTATTCTTATCTCCCCCTTCTTTCATAAAAGTCCATGTATTCTAACCAAATTTTGGCTATGAGTCTTAGCCTCTGCTTTGATACCTCTATCAGTACAGTCTTTCAGAGACCCTCTGTGGTAGGCTCCCTGACATCTTCTGCTTCCGATGTCTATTATTTTTGCCCTTCTGAATTAGGACTGAGCATCTCCCTTGTTGTTTAGCTTATTTAGGGGTATAGATTTTAGTGTGTCTATCCTATATTATATGTCATAACCACTTATGAGTGAGTATATATCATGTGTGTCTTTCTGCTTCTCAGTTACTTCACTCACATGATCTTTTCTAGTTAACAACATTTGCCTGGAATTTCATGATTTCCTTTTTTTTTAAATAGCTGAGTAGTATTCTGTTCTGTAAATGTGCCACAATTTCTGTATCCATTCCTCTGTTGTGGGACATCACAAGCTAGAGGATTAACAACAAATGGTGATGGTCAAAATGGATGTCTACTTGTAGAAAAATGCAAATAAATCTATATTTGTCACCTTGCACAAAACCAAAGTCCAAGTGGATCAAAGACCTCAACATGAAACCAGACACACTAAATCTGTTAGAAGAAAAAGTCGGGTAGAATCTGGAACTCGTTGGCACTGGAGATAATTTCCTGAGCAGAACACCAACAGCACAGGCTCTAAGATCAACAATTAATAAATGAGACCTCATGAAACTGAAAAGCTTCTGTAAAGCAAAAGACATTGTCATCAGAACAAAATGACAGCCTACAGATTGGGAAATGATCTTCACCAAACATGTATCTGACAGAAGCCTAATTTCCAGAATATATAAAGAGCTTAAGTAGTTAAATACCAAGAAGCCAAGTAATTTAATTAATAAATGCAGTACAGGCTAAACAGAGACTTTTTCATACAAGAATATTGAACGACAAAGAAGGACTTAAAGAAATGCTCAACAACCATAGTCATCGGTGAGATACAAATCAAAACAACCCTGAGATTTCTTCTTACATCCATCAGAATGGCTAAAATCAAAATCTCAAGTGACAACACATGCTGGAGAGGATGTGGAGAAAGGGGAACCCTTCTCCATTGCTGGTGGGAATGTAAACTTGTACAACCACTTTGGAAATAAATTTGGCACTTTCTCAGAAAATGCCACTCGTAGGCATATATCCGAAATGAAATCATGACATTTGCAGGCAAATTGATGGATCTAGGTTATCTCCTGGGTGAGGTAGCCGAGAAGCAGTAAGACACACAGAGCATATACTCACTTTTAAGAGGATATTTGACATGTAATATAGGATAAACATACTAAAATCTGCAGTCCTAAAGAAGCTAAGCAAGAAGGAGGACCCTAGGGAAGATTCTCCATCAGATAGCTTACTTATACAAGTTAATGGTTAATCAGTCAGACTCATGGTCATGTCAGATACAGTCTAGTTTATCACAGAATTATACATCTTAAGTTGAACAGCTCGTAAATATCTAGAAACAAGCAATGTGTCTTTGGTATTAATAAAGTGTTCTATAATGGCGAGTGATATAAAGCATTGTCAAACTTTGTATATACGTGAAAATAAATTGTATATCTCTAAATGTTAGCATTATTTCCACAATTTTCTAAGAAAATCACTAGAGGTATGGTAACTTTTTCAATTGAAGGTGATAGTAAAAATGAATACTTGCTGGATGAGAAGTAAGCCTAGTTTACCATTCTGCATCTGTTACTAGGAATAATTACAAAGGAACTAAGATTGTAAATGTACTCTGAGATTATGAAGTGAAGCAGAGTCAATTTTTCAGTATATTGCCGATTTGGAAAGAAATCAAAAGCAGAGGATCCAATGTTTAAGTGGGGCTATGGAGAATTATATCAAGCTAAAAAATGTCCTGTACAGAAAATGAGAGGATCACAAAAGTGAACAGACACTTATAGAATGTGAGGATACATACGTGCACATTGTTTTAATGAAAAATTGGTTTATATACAGGGCAAGAAAGAAACTCTAAATGCTGAATAAAAAAATTGAAAATAGAAACCATGATTTTAAAACTTAAAACAGATCCACACCTTTTTCTATTTATTGATAATATATTCTTTAAATATTTAAAATTATTTTATTTTGAAATAACCATGTCATCGCATAATTTATCTTTCCCTTTCCTTTTTCCAAATCATCCCATGTACTGCATCTTTCTCTCTTTCAAATACACGGCCTCCTTTTTTATTATTAATTTCTCCTTCATAAGGTATTCACAGAGGTAGCAATGGAAAGAAATTCAGCATTGTGAGTTATAAGTAGGACACAAGTAACAACTATGAGCTACCTCTTCCCTCACAGAAAGAACATATCAAAATGGGAAAGGCAGCAGCACACGGCCTAGCACACCTGCTATCTCAGCAATTAAGGGACCGAGTAAGAGGATCAGGTGTGCGGGGCTATAGTGGCTGCAAAATGAGACATTGAATACACATAAAATAATAATCAAAAAATGAAATGAAAATTGAAAAAAAAAAGGTATGGATGAGGAAGTGGGGATATGGGAGCCCCCTGCATACTCTTACAGAAAATGTAAATTAGTATACTCATTACAGACAACCATATGGAGGTTCCTCAAAATGAGAAGTGTAACTTCTGTATTACCTAGCAACTTCATTGCTGGATGTATATCCAAGGAAATCAGTATGTTGGGGAAACACCTGCCCTTCCTCATAAATGCAACACTAAGTATTCAGTAAATTGATATCACTGAAAATTTCATCAGCTGACTATCAAGCGAGGGATATGCAGTGACGACGGACACGAGGGTACTGTTTGGACATGGAATGTATGAATGGAGTCACAGAATGTAGTCACTTTCAACAACAGGGACTTAGCTAAGGAATGGTTAGGTAGACCCAGGCGCAGCAAGACATGTGTTTCACTTTCTTACTTGTATGTGGATCACAGAAATGCTGATTTCCTGGAAGCTGAAGGTGTAACATGGTTTTCAAAAGCTGGGGAGAAGACATGTATGCTGAAGGTTGATTGATGGACACTTAGTTTTAGAGTCAAAATTTGCTCTAGTTTTACTGCACAGTGGATCAGCAACAGGCAAATGAGAGATTTGGGAAGTTTTTTTCCCCCATAAATATATGAGATGTATTTATTTACGAAGATATGCATACAGCTAGAATTTCACAATGTATACATGTATCATAACATTGCATAATTTTAATATGTGTAGGTTTTTCCACATAAAAGGGAAGGCACATTTGTTTTTATATAAAAAAATTAAATAAAGATAAGCAAGTCTAGATCTCAAGGAAAGGACAGGTTCACCCAAGAGGTTTGGGAATTTATTTGATTAAAAAAAGAAGTTCACTGTATTATATTCCTGATAATTACTGTTCAGGGTTCCTGGACAAGTAAAAGAGACAGAGAAGGAAAGGCAGATTGCTTGATTTCAAACAGGTGGACTGGTAAAACACAACAACTCATTGTCCATCAAAGCAACCCAGGTTATTACATGCTGCCTAGAGCCAATGCAAAACAAGCCTGAGATCTGCAATTGTTTTCTTATTTGTGAACCTGTGACATATGGAAAGCAGAGGACGGTGTGTAGTTTTTCTCTTTTTCTGCTGTGTCAGCTCTGTGCATTGAACTCTGCTTTTCAGGCTTAGCTGAAAGTATCTCCACTTACAAAGTCATCAAAACCCCAAACGGTCAAATATGATCAGGGCTAAAATTTGGCTTAGTTCATGAGTTCAGAGAGAAAATGGAAATAAAATTTCTGAAAATATGGAAAAGACAAACAGCAGAATAGTAGACAGAATTTTTTTTTCTGTAATAGGGAAAATATGGTCTTAGCTGGAATAGGATATTTACATCAAAAAATTTTCCAACAAAGTTTTGTTTGTAAAACATGCCCTGTGCCAAGTGATAAGCCCCCCAAATACACATATAAGTAATATTACATGAACCAAACAATAGGTTATATTTAGGAGTATATATGTATATACAAGTACATATGCACATGCAATTACATGTGCGAAAATCACAAGCCATGAATCTGAACTAAAGTGGCAAGGCATGTATGGAAATGTTTGAGTGCTATAAACAGTCAATACTGAAGATAGAGATGAGATAAAAGGGGTCAGGGGAGAATCAAGAAGTCAAGGGCGAAATCATTGCATGCAATCCATTATTGGTATTAATAATCTTGAATATCAGCCTGTGCATGGATGAGGCAAGAAGTATAGGAACCTAGGAACAATCACACACACACACACACACACACACACACACACACACACATACACACATATATGCACATGACATTATCCTTGTATTGTTGTATCTACAGGGAAATTTGTGTGTAAAGTGAAAACAGAGTAAGATCAGAAGAAATGCTGTGGAGAAAAAGTCTTTCTGACGGAGATAAACAGTTAAAAAATAATACACTTGTTTAAACATAGTACAGGACCACATTTAAATTTAGTGATTTAAAATGGTGGTTATCTTAAGGCCAAGACTGCATAGGTCTCTTCCTTCTGAGTTTATGTAGAATGTAAACCTGCAGTAGGCAGACTTCAAGGGTTTCTTCATGTGAAGGACCTGCACAGATGTGAATATAATGGTTAGCCTCCAGACTTACGATGAATAAAGAGGAGGATGAAGTTATAAGAGGCTGAAAGAAGATACACAGAAAGGAGTGTTGGTGTGGTTGGTTTAAAAAGTTTTAGAGATAGTATACAAGAGTAATAAAAATACACAACCGTAGTTCCATTGAATAAAATAGAAATATGGAAAGTAATTGCAATTTTTACTTTTGCTTTGTATTCTTAAAAACTTGCTACATTCCATGGGCAGTTTGGGAATTCTGAAGTCATACAGTTTTAATACTATCGGATTTCCTTTTGAGCTTTAATAAAATGCTCTTAAAATTTAGCCATAATGTAAATTGCCTGTTCAGAAAGTTCGCAGCTTAGTCCACAGTCGCACAGATTTTCTTACTGTTTTATAGCGGCTGTTCATCTATTAGCTCTTCCCTGTCTAGTGATATTCTGGTTTTCTTCTGAATTTTCATCATATTTGATTTGTGTTAATGTTCAAGATGTGGTAAATAGTCTTTATTTATAAAAAGTGCAAGTTGTAGATATTTTTCATGCTACTTTTAAAGCACTGGCTTGTAAAATTCTAACTTTAATCCCAATAAATTTTACTCATGTGTGTGTGTGCCTGTGTGTGTGTGTATACATCATATTAATTTATGATTTTTTTGGCATCTGTTCACTCTAAGAGAAAGTCAAAGACTGAAATTTCTTTTTTTCTCTACTTGAAGTTTCTAATCATTGATAGATTAATCATCACTTTTATTGAGTGACTCATAGTCATATTAGTGTAATGATATAATTTTCAGAACATTTAATGTGGCAAACCTGCCCTTTTATATTACATTGATAGGCATTATGTAATAGATAAAATTTAGAGATGGAAGTGAGTGCCAAAATCAACACTAATAAAACTTCTTCGAAACAATCAGTTATCTTGATACTTTTCCGATAATAATATGTCTATCCTAATTTTAAAAGTTGTCTGAAACTGCACACATTGAAATTCAGCTGTGCTTATGGGTGGATATTTGAATTAAAGATGAGTTTTAACTTTTGACAGATAATATTTTCTACTCTGTCTTCAAAACTATGTACTGAGACTGTATAAATACACTTACTTCTTTTGAATTTTTTTAAATTATTTTTTTCATTACAGTTTATTCATTTTCTATCCCAGCTGTAGCCCTCTCCCTCATCCCCTTCCAATCCCAACTTCCCTCCCTCATCTCCTCGCATGCCCCTCCCCCAGTCACTGACAAGGGCTGTCCTCCTCCCCTTCCATCTGACCCCAGCAGATCACATACTCTTTAAAATACTAAAATAAGCGATCTAGTGTAACAACTACTGGAGAATATGAGTTGGGAGAGAGAGGAGGGGAAAGGCAGAGAGGCAGTGAAGAAGTGGGACAGGGAGGAGAGAAAGAAACTGTCCTTGTTTCAGGTTATGAAATTCGACTTGTTCTTCTTTGAAGATGTCAGAGGTTGGACACTGACCAAGCCTCCTCTCTCTCATGAAACTGGTTTATGAACTAAATTGTATTCAGTTTTTGCACATCAGATTAAAACTATACCTTAATGTTTTGTGTTCAGCACACTCTGAATCGACACACAGTGTATGTTTTGCTAATTCTGGTTACAATTTTCGTTACTTGAACATTATTCATCATTTTCATGTGACTTGTACTTCAACTACACAAAAAAGCCATCCTTTGTCTAAACCCTCAGATACTCTGTATTATTATAAGAGCACAAAACAGGAAATAGTGTGTTGAGAGGGTGACTGAAAAAACAGTTGCTACTTCTACTGTAGAAGGTAAACACCAACGAGTCACTCACCTGTCTTTGTCTCAGCCAACTAACTTTAAAGAAAATTACAGAAGAAATATTTTCCTAATTATTAAAGTTATTCTATACGAAAGACAATTAAACTCTGTGGGTACAGTGAACGAGCAACAAACATATACAGTATATTTTTTTTAAATTTAATAACATGTTCTTTTTAAACAAATTATAGCTAACTAGTTTAATGGAGAGTCCAATCAATGAGCTCTGACTTTGAGGAAGCACCAGTAAACAAATGGTTATTATCAGTGTTGACCCCTGAGGGCCTATGTTATAGTTACATCATTTGGAGCTTAGCACTCCAAATTTTCATATTCACTGAACATTGGTCAGTTGTTTATCTCCACATTAATTACCACTTACTACAATAAGAAGCTTTTCTGGTGAGGACTATACTAAACTTTGGGAATAATGGTAAAATTGTATTGAAAGACTTATTAGCCAAACTATGGCATAGGCTATTAGAACATTAATAATATTTTAAATTGATGAGGACATATCTGTATTAACATCACAAGTATGAAAATGAGTTGTTTGCTCTGTTGGAGGTGAAACTCAATTCCTAGTGGTAGGCAAAAATATCTCTGCATCACATGCAACTGTGTAAAATAAAACCCTCATTAACTACTCAGGGATATATCTGAGATATGTGAGATATAAATATTCATCTGTTTTATTAAATAGTATGGTAAAAATGATGTACAAATTTTACCTAACTCATGTTCCTGCTTAATATATAAATACATATAACACCCAACCATATATTAGAGCTATGTTATTGAGTACCAGAAAAAAACACCGCTAAAGCTAGTCATAAAGTTCAATTTGTGCTGGAAAAGAGATCTTTTTTTTTCTTTATTAATTACGCTTTATTCACTTTGTATTCCCCCGTGGTTCCCTCCCTCTTCCCGTCGCAATTCCTCCCTTCCCCCCCTCTGCATGCATGCCCCTCCCCAAGTCCACTGATAGGGGAGGACTTCTTTTCCTTCCTTCTGATCCTAGTCACTTAGGTCTCATCAGGAGTGGCTGAGTTGTCTTCTTCTGTAGCCTGGTAATGCTGCTTACTCCTCAGGGGGAGCTAGAAAAGAGATCTTAACTAGCCATGGTGAAAAACATATGACGTGTCGTACAGAACATTTTGTAGCATCAGACTTCTCAGAGGGGAAATAACGGTAAAGGTGAACACTGGATATTCCACATTCCTGACTTCTCTTAGTCAAACACCACCTAGTAACTACTCTTCTGAAATTTTAAGAACTATTCTGACTTTTGGGATTCTTACGGATTATTAGAAAGATTTACTTTACCACTGAATGACTGAGAAAAAACATTATAGGATTCCATCAGAATCTAAAACTAAATCCCTTGCTGATGTGAAAATTCAGAATCACGTTTGCACCCTAATCACCCTCAGTCCCCCACACAGCATGCATAATGACAGATGATTGCACAGTAACTTCTAACGCAGCTGGGAGGTGTTCTGTGAAGAAGATTTTGTTCTTTTTTCATTTCCAAACAGCTTTTATTTCCATGACATCTCAGATAGAGCAGATGGTCTCAGAAGTTAAATTTGACCATGAATACTACATTAGCTTTCATGTTACTAAGGGAAAGAAGATTATAAACAAGAATTTCCCTTTAAAATGTCTCCTCCATTTTACTTTTATACCATATGTGTATGTTTTCACTCAGTGAAGGAAGTATTTGGCAAATATGGATGACTCTGTTTTATAACTCAATGTTGCTTCATTTTATTTCTGACCATTCAGATCCGAACAAGCATGCATCTCAAGACTCATTAATATGCAGTAGGACATTACAATCATATTATCAGTACAGAAAGAAAAGTAAAAGTTTTCTTGTTGTTTTCCAACTAGCAGATCACTATAAGCAGATGTTCTGTTCTTCAGATGCTAAGAAAATTAGCATTTCGTAGGAGGTCTCCATAGAGCTGAAATAACCTCCAGTCATTGGGGAAAAAATGACGCAGCGTGACAGTGAGCTATGAGAAAGCAAATGTGAAATGTTGCTGTCACTTAAACTGTCTAACTCAAATTCTCTCCACACCAAATTCACACAGTAATGCTTGAAATCTCTTTGGTTTAGAGAGATATTGGCTTAACTTCTAGTGCATTATCTGTCCAGTAATGAGAATGACAAGGAAAAAAATGAGGAACAATTGTGAAATACTAGAGAAATTTCAAAATAAAGTGAATATGTAAAAACTGTATAATATCATATAAGATTCCTAAAATGTCAATAATTAAATACTATTGCACAGGCACTTCTGATGCAATATTTTCTTTCCTAATTCTCCAGAAAGGTCTCATTAGAGGGACATATGGAAGGAACAGTAGGATTCTAAGACCCTAGCTGTGACTGTCTCCCACATGACTGCCATTTGACAAGTTACTGAACCTCAATCAGCCACAGCCTTTTTCCATGTGAGCTCTCAAACACTGTGTGTAAATTATAGAATCTGGGTGCAAAATCAATCAGATCCTTAAAGTGTCCACAACTATCCTTGACTTATACAGACAGACAGACACATACACACACACACACAACTTAAACCTTATTTGTGTCATTTACATAAATATCAACATTAAGCCAAGAATTAAGCTTAAAAATCAGAAGGTGACCATGAACACACTGATACGTAACTTCTAGGAAGATAGAATAGACTAAGGTAACCAATCAGAAGATATTTCTGAACACATTCAAAATAACAAGCCATTTGTCCTTCTTCAGAGAACCCCAATTTGACCTCAGTTTAGGTATGCTTTATTCCCACATGAGAGAAAATTTTGTAATTTCAGGGTAAAAGTAATTTTATATCGGACCTGCATTTGTTTGTTTACAACAGATATCACAGTCACACTAAATAAATTGAGAACTTCCTACAGTAAGTCTTTCGCCAACATTAACCATAGTTTGTTCTTGTTAGGAAGTAACAAATAAACCCACTGATACATTAGTATTGTCTAAAGTATACCCCATTACTTAAAACTTCAACAAAAGAGATACTAAATAATTCAGAAAAACAATTTTCATCCCAGGTGTTACCACTAACTTTTACAGCATTCTGTCAAATTATCTCTGAAGGGCAAGCTAACATAGAATAAGTGAGTGTTTTAACCGTTCTGCTGCACAAAAGCTATACATGAGCCATCATTTTTGCAGTTTATCTTAGTTGTAAAGTTCCATTCATTAATTTATACCCTTACTAAATGAAAACTTCCAATGTATTTAGTGTCATGACTTGTTTCAAAAACTGTCAAGCTCTAATGATAGAAAAAAATGCCTGAATCTCTCTCTCTCTCTCTCTCTCTCTCTCTCTCTCTCTCTCTCTCTCTCTCTCCTAATTATCTACAGAAAAAAAAGAATACTATTGGGACCACTGTGCTATAATTTGATAAGTGTTCTTTATGCATTATGTCCAAAGTAATATCGACAAAGATAGGGACTATTTAAAGTGACAGAGAAGTGGAAAGAATAGTGTAAATTGGATAAATCAATACAGAGACAATGCTGTTTAAGTCTAACGAAAAATAACAAACTTATAGAATAAAAAGTGAGGGTAAGCAGAAAATTCAATGAAGTATGCTTTGATAAAGAGGGCTGCCATTTTTTGCTGGTGAAATATTTTTAAAAATATAAAAAAGTGATCCAATGAATGCAGTTAACTGTACCTAAAACTTTATGAACTACAGCTGTTCAAATAAACAAAAAATAAGAATAAAGGGTAAGAAGTTAGTTCTACTCTATAATTTATAGTGTCACCACAATTATAACATATTACCAGAAAATCATTTAGCTCCACTGTTGTATTTATTTTTTTTAAATATGTTACTTGAATTCAAGTAAGGTACACTAAAAAAAACAAGCTAAGACAAAGGCAATGTCTATCAAATAATTTATTTTTAAAGCTCTAAGTCATGCAACACAGTTAGGTTCCACAGCATTGACCTTGCTTTGTGAAAAAGTGAAGTGAGTGGCCTCCTTGGAGAAAGACTTTCTCTGTGGGGTCCTTGAGTGGCACACAGACTTTATTTTAAATCATTGTGAACAGAGTCGAGAGATGTGTGGGTTCTGAAACATGTTTTTCAGTCTATAATAACTTTAAGGTAAAATGTCAAAGCTCCAGAGAAGAAGAAGCACATATTTAGACAAACCTCTCATCATTGCTTAACTCCAAAGTTAGTAATTACTGTGTGCCATAGGGCAGGTGAATATAATCCAAACCAAGAACCAGGTACTAAACAACAGAACTAATAAAAGTCATGACAGTAAGCAGTCAAATATTTTATTCTTATAATTATTAAACAACGTATGGTTTCAACTTTCTAAAGCTACTGTTAAAAGACTAATGAATTTAATGGTATTAGTTGGGTGACATTGCATAAACATTGAGACAAGGAAAATCTAACTACTCATTAATTTGAAAGCTTAAATATTTAATTTTATATGCAAAGAATATGTATCTCTGTGTGTATTTCTTCTATGTATATTTATAAACATTTAATACTTGGTTACAGTTGGTTACATTTTTTGAGGAAACAGAAGAGATATAGTTTTTAGGAAGAAGTATGTTACTGAGGGTGAGATTTCAGAGTTAAAGAATTGTACCATTTTTAGTTTACACATTTAAGAAATTGTCTCAACAATAATATGCAACATAAACGTGAGTTGATACAATCCAAAATTTGACTACCCAAGACAAGCAACTGGCCAAAAAACTTAACAGAAATTATGTAAGTTCTTTAGCCTAATTACATACCTCTCCTTTCAACGATACAAACTACTGAGAAGAAACATCTAAATTTGGATGATGCCCATGACCTTTTATGTTGACCTGCAGCATATGTACATATGAAAAAGAAACAATTGTTCCTTTACAGATACCACTGCAGTTTATAGCTGTGCTATGAAGTAATTCTTATATCTGAAACTTATGGCAGAAAACCAGCAAGTATATACATTTTGCAGGCTAGAAAAATATAATATCTTTATATTGTATTTATACAATAATACTTTATTATATCTAGTATATTATATAATATATATTATATTTAAATATTTATACATTTATATAATTAATTTGTGTGGAGAATTTTATATATGCTATAACATGTTTTATATCTACACACACATACACTTATATATATCATTAATATAATCAACTTGAGTAGTGGAGTGGAGAAGGCTATAATCCCTGGAGAATTCTTCAATGTAATGGGCCTTGAAAATTCATAGACATAGGAACAGTAGGCGAAAGACTGTTATATTTACTTGCAAAGAAATCATCTCTAGTTATTATAACTGTGCATTAAATGGTGAGGTGAACATTTAAATCAATCAGAAGGGAAAAGTTAATTATTACTGATAATGGAACATATAGAGCCACGTTTGCTAGATGTTTTATATTTTTATACAACAGTCATTTTCTCGTAGTTCAATTTAGCCATTTATTTTCATTGTTCTTCAACAGAATATTGATTCCTTAAATATATCATTAAAATATATTCCACTAATTGTTCTCTTCTGTGCCATATATTCATGCAAGTTATCAGTCTTTGGTCTTAGATTGGGCTGGTTTTCTGTCTTAAGTGTCAGATATAAGAATTAATTCACAACAAGCTACAAACTGCAATGGTGCTTTTAAAGGAGAGTGTTTTTCTTTTTTGCGTACTTTTTACCCCTATAGCAGCTTAGGGGTTTATCAAATGACATTTACCCTAGTGAAGTGATCAAAAAGAAAATCATATAGCAAAATTTACATCTCATAAGAAAATATGGTAGAATCTAAATTAGTTTGTGTTGAAACCTTCTATTTTCTTTTTCAATATAAACCTTTTTAATATGGCAGAGACTGCTGAGATATTAGTATTCAAAAATTGCCCGTGTTCTTACTCAGATGCCTCAAGACTTCATTGATAAAGTTAATATAAGAAGTAATCAAGAGAAAATGAGATTGCTCAGAAGGTACAGCCATTCCCTCTCCCGGAGCACTGTCATTAGGGTTCACACAGTGCTGCTTTCCTGACTGCTGGCTCTCTCTCTATACACCTCTCAGTCAATTAACCTGCTCTCCTACCCTGTGTATTTACTTACTTGATTACATACATATAATGAACTCAAAAAAAAAATCAAATACTAATAAACAGAATGACCTAATTAAAAAATGCTGTAAAGAATTAATAAGAATCCTCAACAGAGGAATCTTGAATAGCTGGGAACTTAAAGAACCAAGGACCATGTATGGATATAACCGAGAACCCCTGCTCGGATGTAGTCCATGGTAGCTCAGTATCCAAGTGGGGACCCTAGTAAGGGGAACAGGGACTATTTCTGACAGGAACTCAATGGCTGGCTCTTTGACCTCCCTCCCCGACCCCCACCAAGGGAGGAGCAGCCCTGCTAGGCCACAGAGGAGGACATTGCAGCCAGTCTTGAAGAGACCTGATAAGCCAGGGTCAAATGAAAGGGATGGAGGTCCTCCCCTATCAGTGGACTTGGAAAGGGGCAGGGAAGAGATGAGGGAGGGAGGGTAGGATTGGGAGGGAATGAGGGAGTAGGATACAACTGGGATACAAACTAATATAAAAAAATTAAAATTTAATTAAAAAATTAAAATAAAACAAAACAAAACAAAAAGAAATGTTCAACTTCCTTAGTCATCAGGGAAATGCAAATAAAAACAACTGATATTCCATCTCACACTGGTCAGAATGGCTCAACTATTTTCATATCTGCTTTATTAGTAATAGACAGAATCTGAGAACATCCTAGATGTCTCTCAAACAAAGAATGGATAAATAAACGAGCAAATTTACTTACTAGAATACCACTCAGCTATTAAAAGCAAAGAGATCATGAACTATGCAGGCAAATGATGGAACCTGAAAATACCATACTGAGTAAGGTAACCCAGACCCAGAAAGACGCAAGTCTCCTATCTTATGGAGCAGAGTTAGCAATGTTTGCCAGCTCTGGAAATATATCCAATATGTTACAACATCATTTATACAGAAAGAGAAGGGAATTAAAAGAAACGTTGGGATGTTTAGATAATCTTTTTTTTAATTTTAATTTAATTTTATTTTTAATTACACTTTATTCACTTTGTATCCCCCTTCTAGTTCCCTCCCTCCTCCCCTCCCAATCCCTCTCTTTCTCCCCCTTCTCCACACCCTCCCCTCCCCAAGTCCACTGGTAGGGGAGGGTTTCTTTTTCTTCCTTCTGATCATGATCTGTTAGGTCTCATCAGGAGTGGTTGCATTGTCTTCCTCTGTGCCCTAGTAATCTTTAGTTGTAAGTAGCTTTATTTTTTTCTTAATGCCTTTGCATTTACACAACTGACTCTACCTACTGTAACAAGATTTACATTTAATGAGAAGCCTTTGATTTGAAATCATTCCTAACAGAAGTCAATTGCTTTATGTCTGTTCTTCCTGTTAAAAGGTATATCTTCATTGTCTGACTAGATTCCATTATCCACACTCATGCTGGAAGTCTTTATATACTTAACTCTCATTTGTTTCAATTATTTAAAAATAATAAATGACAAATAAATATTACTATATTTGTGTTGTAGAGAAAAACTGGCAAAATGAATGAATCTATTTTTTGGAACAAAATGGAAATTAAATCTCTGCCATGATTTCTTCAAAGATTTTTGTTTATATTTCAAATCCCAGACTTCAATTATGCAAGATTAAGCATGTTCCCAACTTAGCTAATTTCACAATCAGAACTTTTGCAAATATGGCTAACCAAACTGTTCTGCAGAAAGACATTTCCAAGTTAGGTTCACCTGATCAAAAAGGAGGGTACTTCAACCTGAGGAAAAACAAACAAGCAAACATGCAAACAAACAAAAACCTAAAACACATCTTGGAACCACACTGGAAAATATCTGATCTTATATTTGGGATGACTCATATAGCAGACCAGATTCATGACTTTCAACTAAAAAGAAATTTTGGTTTTCTCTTTGTCACAGAGCTCTCTGATGAAAACATGACCATGCCAATGACTGAAAGGCTCCTAGTGCCTATGAAAGTTACCAGATTAGGAGTGCCTTTCCTTTTCTGTCTTCAGCTTTGTCTTTTGTTTCTACATTGTTTCATTTGTCAATGTAGTGATTCCACTCTGCCTCCAACAGAAATCACTTCTGTTATGTCAGTGCAGGTTTGTTCACATTAGCTTTGTTCTTATTTATATAAATAATAATGGCTGTTCTTTGATATGGTGATGATATTCAAAAACAAAAAGTGACTATAGGCACAAATACCCCAGCCCTTGAGAGGCTGAGGCAAAAGGAATATGTATTAATACCCATTTTGGTACATAACACAGTCTTCTCTCAAAGAAATATATACACACACACATATTCACACATACATGCACACACTCACATATACAAAATACACACGAATAACCATGGACCATTTGATAACAAAATGTTGAGAAAGCACAGGCTTCTATTTCTTTTTCGGGAACTTCTGTTCAGCCCTATTTTGGTGACAGAGAAACTGATGCTAATTCTCTGTTAACACTATATTTAGTTCACAGGTCCATTACTTATTTTTTAGAAGCTCTTCTTATCTTTATCCTGATTGCAGCATCTCCTAATTCTTCTCCTCCCAGGCCATTCCTCTCACCTCACACACATGCCACCCCTGTCACTGACACTCACTCCTCCTCCCCTTCTTATCATAAAAGGAGGGGTCCTTCCAGTGGATATCAACTAGCTTTGCAGTAAGATTAGGCTCATCTTCCTAAAGAGGCTAGACAAGTTATCTCAGTTAGAGGAAAGGGGTCTAGCAGGCAACATGGTCAGAGAGTCCTTTCTCTTGCTTTTGGAATCCCACCTGAAGACCCAGGTACACAACTATTACACATGTGCAGAGGACCTAGGTCCATCCCATGCATTCACTCTGGTTGGCAGTTCAATTTATATGAGTACCTATGGGCCCAACATTATTGATTTTGTATGTTTTCGAGTGTCCTTGACCCCTATGGCTCCTTCAATCCTTTCTCCCCCTCATCCACAAGCACTTCTTAAAGCTTAGCTGTGGGTGTCTCATTCATTTCTATCAGTTTCTGCATGAAGCCTCTCAGATGACAGTTATGCTAAGCACCTCTCTGCAAATATATCAGAATATCATTAAAAAGTGGATTGGCCTGCTCTTTAATTACCTCCCCAGGAGGGGGAAGCAGCATTACCAGGCCACAGAAGAAGACAATGCAGCCACTCCTGATGAGACCCAATTGACTAGGATAAGAAGGAAGGAAAAGAAGTCCTCCCCTATCAGTGGACTTGGGGAGGGGCATGCATTCAGAGGGTAGAGGAAGGTAGGGATTGGGAGGGGAGGAGGGAGGGAACCACAGGGGTGCAGTTCAGTGTCCAAGTGGCCTCCATAATAATAGGGACAGGGACTGTCTCTGACATGAACTGATTGGCCTGTTCTTTGATCACCTCCTCCTGAGTGGGGAGCAGCCTTACCAGACCACAGAAGAAGACAATGTAGTCACTCCTGATGAGACCTGATAGACTAGGATCAGAGGAAGGGGAGGACTGGGAGAGAAACAGGGGTGAGTCAGAGGAAGGGTGGGATTGGGAGGGGAAGAGGGAGGGAGGTACAGGGGGGATACAAAGTGAATAAACTGCAATTAATAAAAATGAAAATAATTATTAAAAAAAGAAAATAATTTCAGTGGACTAGGGGAGTGGCATGGGGGAGAAGAGGGAGGGTGAGTGGGTTTGGGAGGAGATGAGGGAGGGGGCAACAGCTGGGATACAAAATGAATAAATTGTAATAAATGATAATAATAATAATAATGAAAAAAAGAAAATCTTTTATTAGATATTAGAATGACTACTCCAGCTTGCTTTCTGTGTCATATGCTTGGACAATATTTTCTTTTTCTTCTTTTGGGGGGAGGAAAGGGTTTATTTGGCTTATACTTCCACTTCTTTATTTATCCTTGAAGGAAGTCAGGCAGGGACTCAAACAGGGCAGGATCTTCTTCCCCTCCTAATCCCACCCTCCTTCTGTTTCTAATTATGGTTACAAAAGTACCAGATTTCTCTATTGTTATAAATGACTTGAGTACCTGAAAACTCAAAGTTAGGAATAGTTACACATTACCTCTAACAAACCCACACCTCCTCCAACAAGGGCATATCTCCTGAAGGTCAAGTCCCGTGAGCCTATGGAAGCCATTTGCTTTCAGGCCACCACAAAGTCAATGATCTGAATGTGCATTCCTAGAGTCCACATTAATCCAGGAAAATACCTGGGGATCTGTAATCCCAGCCCTGGAATCTCAGAATGCATATAGCCTGACATATGAAGTGGCCAAACCAGAAGTCCTGATTCAAAATGAGGTGGAAAAGTGGTGAATGAAATGCTGACATTGACCTCTGCTAGCCATATTCTCACTGAAGTATGAAAGTCTTTCTCTCATACAGAATTAGAATAAGTTAAAAAATTATCTAAATTCTCACTGAAGCACCACATGATTAAGTTATCCTATAGTCTCTCCTACCATATCACATTTTTAATGCTGAAGAATCACACTCAAGAAGACTCTGCAATGCTGTTACCAGCAGAGTTTATAGGATGATAGTAGAAACCTAGGGCCAAAAGCAAACAACAACAAAGAGACCTCTAACAGCCAAGAATAAAGGAGTTGATATTCAGCTATAATCAAATCTTCTTACAAAGCTTCTTCAATTTTAAAAGCAATTGTCCAACAGAATTTTCATTGGTGATCTCTGCAATTACAGAAAAAAAAATAGTACAACAAAAATTCTTATCATCTGGAATGATGCAATAAATCACCAGATCAAATATATATGCTCATATATTAATAAGATTATAGGCTATTCAAACATATTCCAGAATAGATTACAGTCAAAAGCATGTATTTGTCAGAACTAGATATACTGACACCCTTATGATTAAGGCAGATTAACAGATATGATTTAAAATTCTCTAACTTACAATCATTATTATTAGCTCATTAATGAAAGTAATATTTTCTGTGTAACAGATATAATCTATTAGGAGGTTTGACCCTCTGGATATAATATATTAATTATTAAAGCCATTCTCTGCAACACTTGAAAAAGTATCAATTACATAGTGATATATACTTCTTAAATTTCCAGTTACTCTCTCTAAATGAATTCCTTGCTTAAAACATGGAATTTATTCCAAAACAAAAGTGACTAAAGTATCAAATGTTATTTTCATTTACAGATTTGCACAAGAAAAACAAAAGTAGATAAACTGAGTCAGAAGAGAGAGAAGTGAAGAATGTTACATAACCCATATTTAACTTACCGTATTGTTTTGAATTAAAATATATATTTAAATATTCTCCAACCTGATAAAAATACTTTAAGTGACAAAAGAGCTGATTCAAATAAGTAAAAACTAATGGGTCTCTGTGTAAGATGGGGGAATTTTACCTCACTGGCCATGAGCCCAAGTGTTCTGCTTCAAGAAAGAAAAGTAGATGTGAAGAACATGGGCATATGAGTATATAAGGCTGAAATGGTCCTAAATTAATGACGTTGCCAATTCTATATGTACATGGAAATAAATAATATAGTTTTGAAATGAAATTTCATTACTTATATTTTAGGGTGATATTATCTACAAACTTTCTTTTTCATGTAAATGAATAGGAATCACTTTTCTCACATAGAAAGACTAAGTTTACTCAAGGCAAATATTGATGGTTTACTTATTTTTTACATGATAGGCTGTCATAGATCAACTCATTTTAGTATGCTTGTTTGTCTACTTGTGAACAATGTGTCTATATAGAAAGGAAATAAGAAAACTTTAATAATTTAATAAACATTAATTCCTATCTTTTGTTTTAGGCCACATTCTGTGAAGTACAAAACAGTGTCTACCATAAAAACAACAGGGGCCTGGAGAGATGGCTCAGTAATTAAGAGCACTGACTGTTTTCCAAAGGACCCAGGTTCAATTCCCAACACCCACATGGCAGATCACAACTGTTTGTAACTCCCATTCTAAGAGATTTGAAACCCTCAAACCAATACACATAAAAAGTAAATTATTTAAAAAAAAAGTTGGCCTGCTCTTTGATCACCTCCCCCTGAGGGGGGAGCAGCCTTACCAGGCCACAGAAGAGGACAATGTAGCCACTTTTGATGAGACCTGATAGACTAAGATCAGAAAGAAGGAGAGGAGAACCTCCTCTTTCAGTGGACTTGGGGAGGAGCATGCATGCAGAAAGGGGAGAAAGGGTGGGATCGGGAGGGGAGGAGGGAGGGGCTTATGGGGGAATACAAAATGAATAAAGTGTAATTAATAAAAAATTTAAAAAGAGTTAAAACAAAACAAAGTTTATGATTTCCTTGTTTTTTATTGCTGAGTAGTATTCCATTGTTTAAATGTGCCACAATTTCTGTATTCATTCCTCAACTGATGGGCATCTGGGCTGTTTCCAACTTCTGCCTATTACAAATAAAGCTGCTACAAACATGGTTGAGCAGATGTCTTTGTTGTAGACTTGAGCATCTTTTGGATATATGCTTAGCAGTGGTATAGCTGGATCTTGAGGAAGCACAATTCCTAACGGTCTCAGAAAGCGCCAGATTGATTTCCAGAGTGGTTGTACAAGTTTACATACCCACCAGCAATGGAGGAGGGTTCCCCTTTCTCCACAACCTCTCCAGCATGTGTTGTCACTTGAGTTTTTGATCTTGGCCACATTCTGATGGGTGTAAGATAAAAAAATCTCAGGGTCATTTTGATTTGCATTTCCCTGATGACTAAGGATGCTGTACATTTCTTTAAGTGTTTCTCTGTCATTTGATATTTCTCTTTTGAGAATTCTCTGTTTAGCTCTGTGCCCAGTTTTTATTTGGATTACTTGATTTGTTAGTGTTTAACTTCTTGAGTTCTTTATATATACTGGCTATTAGCCCTCTGTCAGATAAAGAGTTGGTGAAGATTCTTTCCCAATCTGTAGGCAGTCCTTTGTTTTGATGACAGTGGCCTTTGTTTTACAGAAGCTGTTTAGTTTCATGAGGTCCCATTATTTAATGTTGCTCTTAGAGCCTGTGGTAATGGTGTTCTGTTCAGGAAGTTGTCTCCTGTTGTCAATGAGTTCAAGGCTCTTCCCCACTTTTTCTTCTAACTGATTTAATGTGTCTGGTTTTGTGTTGAGGTCTTTCATCCACTTGGACTTTAGTTTTGTCCAGGGTGATAAGTATGGATATATTTGCCTTTTTCTACATGTAGACATCCAGTTAGACCAGCACCATTTGTTGAAGATGCTATCTTTTCCATTGTGTGGTTTTGGAAGCTTTGTAAAAAATCAGGTGTTCATAAGTGTGTGTGTTTATTTCTGAGTCTTCTGTTCGGTTCCAGTGATCCACCATTCTGTTTCTATGCCAGTACCATGCAGTTTTTATTCCTGTTGCTCTATAGTACAGCTTAAGATCATGGATTGGAGATACCTCCAGAAGATCTTTTATTGTAAAGAGGAAATCATAAAATTTGCAGGTAAATGGCGGGAACTGGAAAAGATCATCCTGAGTGAGGTATCACAGAAGCAGAAAGACACACAGTGTATATACTCACTCATAAGTGGATATTAGACATGTCATATAGGATAAACATACTAAAATATGTACACCTAAGGAAGCTAATCAAGAAGGAGGACTCTGGCTAAGATGCTTAATTCCCATTCAGAAATGCAAAGAGGATGGACATTGGAGGAGGGAAAAAACAGGGAACAGGACAGAAGCCTACCACAGAGGGCCTCTGAAAGGCTCTACCCTGCAGGGTATCGAGGCAGGTGTTGAGATTCATAACCAAACTTTGGGCAGAGTACAGGGAATCTTATGAAAGAAGTGGGAGATAGTAAGACCTGCAGAGAACAGGAGCTCCACAAGGACAGTGATAAATCCTGGGCACAGGGGTCTTTTTTGAAACTGATACTTCAGCCAAGGACCACTCATGGAGATGGCCTGGAAACCCTGCACAGAGGTAGTTTATGGCAGTTCAGTGTCCAAGTGGCCTCCATAGTAATGGGGACAGAGACTGTTTCTGACATGAACTGATTGGCCTGCTCTTTGATCATCTCTCCCAGAGTGGGGAGCAGCCTTACCAGACCACAGAAGAAGACAATGCAGCCACTCCTGATGAGACCTGATAGACTAGGATCAGAGGAAAGGAGAGGAGGACCTCCCTTGTCAGTGGACTGGGAGAAGGACAGGAATGGGTAAAAGGAGGATGGGATTGGAAGGGGAGGAGGGAGGGAGGTACACGGTGGATACAAAGTAAATAATCTGTAATTAATAAAAAAAGTTAAAAATAACATGAATTCTACAGCTCTAGTTCACACACTAACTACCAGAGACTGATAGGACAGGATGCATCCTAGCAGGTATCTGAACCTGCCTTGAACTTTTGGCTAAGCTTTAAATCATCAATAAAATTTATAAAGGCAGAAGTAATTAGGTCCAGTCTCCCAATAGTTTTTTTTTTAGTTATATGTTTGGCTTTGAGTATTAACTTCACTGTACCTCGGTACCACATCTCGCAGGTCCTTTAGGGGAAGGATGTAGTTTGTTTATGAAGCTCAGTTCCAGTCTCAGGCTTATGTACACTTGGTGTCAAGACTTAGCTTATGGGTTGGATTCCCTATTTTTAATACCATATCTTGCCTGATTCCTGTTTGGCTATCCAGACATCAATTCCATATAATAACTTTGTTTGCAATTGTTATTAATTCCTGTGTTTGAAAATGCTAAATGCATTTCCCACTTAAAAAAATAGCAGCCACAAATGAGAGCAAATTAGATGTTATTTTCCACCAACTAAAACAAACCTAGAAACATGACAAAGGACACTTACTAGAAACTGGAGAGAAAAAGGAAATTAAGCTGTGTACTTTATTACTATATTTACATAAAATTTTCAATAAGTACAAATAAAACAGAAAGAGCAATGACAAAGTATTCCCCAAGTTAATGTTTTTATTTAATTCTGTTAATGAGAATAAGCTGAAGCTTTAAAGAACAGCATGAAATGCTTTTACTCTACAGCAGCAGAAAATGTCTATTGCTTTACTCTATCACACTAATGTCTAGAAACCAGAGCACTAAATAGTCTCTAAGAGATATAACTATAATGATAATAATGCTAGGTAATGTAGTCTCAGTTTTAATTGTGATCATCAGAATGAATATGAAAAAAAAAAGATTGATGAGATTAAATACAACCTATCATTGATATTCCACATCAGATACTGGCCTGATTTCCCTTTGTGTTAGTAAAAGTAGGCTTATTTGATAATCAGGCCATTCTGATTTCTCACTTGGAAGATGTTTTCTGTTGTCTTATTTTGGCACTGTTTCATCTTAGTAACTTGTTGTCAAATCTTAATGGAGTGCAGCAAAACTTAGCCTCCCAAATCAGAAGTGTGTGAGTCCCATGGCAAAGAATATCTGCAACAGAAAGCTTCAGGTCAGATCCCTTGCCTAATGTTCTGATTTCAAACTAGTATTTGCTTAATCAAAATGGATTCTTCTTTATCACCTAACACTTACAATCAGGAACCATGAAATGCTTTTCCTCGTATGTTTTAAAATATGAAATTCTCTATCATAATGTTTTTTTTTTTCCTTTCTGATTCTCAAACCTATGTCTTCTCATATTTGTTTCAATTTATTCTCTGGATTAATTTCCAGAAACCTAAATTACAGGAAGATTTTAATTCAGAATCTCTGCCCACTTTATGTCCCTAAATGTGGTAAAGGAATAAGAATTGTCATGAAATAAAAGATGATTTCTGATCATCACTTTTCAAATGTCACCAAAGAAGTCAACTATTATTACACAACCATAAAATATTAATGGAGCAGTACTTTGCAGGAGGGATATTACTTTATTAATCAATTATCAGGGAAATGCGTATTTGGTAGAAAGAGAATATGCTATGAAGCAAAATTGATTATAAAATATCCAGATCATCAAGCTGATGAGGAGAAATCAAAACAGAAAAAATGTGGAGTTTTGTTTTATTACCTAGATTTGGACTCCTGAGGCAGGCCAGAAAAAAGTGCTATGAAAATGAAACTTGATTTTATAAATAAAGACTATTATACTTACCTAATAAAATTACATGGAAAGCATTTTTCACTTTGTCATTAAGGAATAAAAATGAACAGAAATTAAAGATTGGTGAATACAAATTCTTGCAAAGTGTTAGAAAAGTGTGAGGAGAAGTTCTCATACTTTTTCATTGATGTAAAGCACTTGAGAGATGTGTGTTTAGTCAAAATTACTTGAGCTTTGAGATGAAGAACATCCTGGGAAACCAAAGACATGGTTTGTTTGCCTCTGCTGCCAGCTATCCTCAGAAGAAATAAAGAGTGTAACTCCAGGAACACATATTTCCTTAATAAACCCACCAAGCTCACTGTCCTGTGGGATGGAGCATGGTGGAAAGAGGGTGAGGATGGATATATTGGATCAGAATTCATGCCTCTTCCTGAGGGAAATAAAACACACTACAAGCAGCAGGAGGTATTCATAACATGAAGCTCACAAATAGAATGATGGCTCAAAGTTATCATCAGGAATTCACTCTATTTCTGTCTTGCTCATTCACCCTTCAGAGTTCAATATTGTACCACGTTATTTGAGGCTTGGTGTCATGTAGTTATTCTTCTCAATACGGCAGAAAGAGGAAGTAAGGGAAAGTAAGAAATGGTCATGCTATGAAAATAAGTTACTCTCTCTAAAACTGCTTCCAGACTATAATTATTTGGTCATAATCACATCTATTAGCATCTAATATTTTATAGTCCTTTGTGACCATATGTAAATTTGAGACTGTAGCTGTGTGAAAAACACAAAGTTATGACAAATACTCTACTAGTCATGATATCAAGAAGCAAACTCCACACAAAGATAGAATAATTGAGGAAGGAATATTTATAATCATTTGGACAAGGTAAAATAAAGAAGGGACAAAAACACCTAGCACAAAATGAAAGGAAATTGGTTCCTTTAGCAAATTATGAGTAAAAGAACAGCTGCTCTTGAGAGAAACAGAGCAGCAACTAAAGAAGGTGCCATCTGAACAGAAGTCACAAGTAGATGCAGACCAGAAGAGGAAGGATCGGTGTCCTACTATTATTTTTTTACAGTGTAGCACTGTTTAAAACATTATTTGGGATTTACTTTTGCTTCCACTTTCAATCACATACATTAAGAATAAGAGTTGAAACCTATCTTTCATATCTCTATGAAGATATGGATGTCTACAGACAGTGTTAATGGATGTGCAGAATCTTAAAACAGAAAGGAGGAAGTGGCTTGCAGGAGAACCTGCAATGAAAATTGCACAGCACTCTCCTGATCCCATCAAAGTCTGTTTGTGCCACCTCTCTTCCACTAAAATCTACTCAGTGACAATGCTTTAGTTAGGTCAGTTTGATTGCCGATAGGATTATTATGGTTAAGTATGCTGATAGCAAACTGCACTTCTATTTAACACTTGTCAAAATGCATCTAAATCATGGTTTGGGCATTAATTTTTTCTACTGAACTTAATTGCATACATTAAGAAAGAAAAAGATTGTGAATGACTTATTCACTGCTTATGCTAAACAAAACTCTAAGATGTCTTGTCTGATTTCCATCACACAGAAACTCTTGCCAGTTATTCAACTGAACAGGAACTTAGGAACACCCATGAGGGGAACTTGCAGATTTAATCAAAGTTCCTAGTCAGTTGACCTTAAGATTGGAATATTGTCCTTGATGAACTCTACCTAATCAGGTGAAGTATCTCATTTCTCCTGTGAGATGGGTAAAATGAGAAATTGAGATTGATTTAATGTGAGGGACACTTTTCCACTACTTACTAAAGATCCAAGTAAGATATAGAAGGAAGCTAACTTCTCTCAAAGCATTAATGAGTTCATTCAGTGCTGAGGAAGTTTCCTTCTAGATAGCACATTCCATCTTAGAGGAAAGGTTGTTAGAACAAAATTTCCTAAAGTGTAGTGAACTCTCCTATTCTTATGGAAGTTCTTTGAGACTCAGGATGCTCTAAAGTGAAGCAAGCTACCTAAAACAAAGCAGTAGCTTCAGAATGTCCTTTAGTATGACTAGTTTCAATAGCCACCATCTCATCAACAAACTTATATACACAGTAAGAACTAGTACAAAATATTCTTAAACCAATAGGGTTTCTTTCTTTTTCTTTGCATTTTATTTTATTAGCTATTTTTTTATTAGTTACAATTTATTCACTTTGTATCCCAGCTGTAACTCCCTCCCTCATCCCCTCCCAAATCCACCCTTCCTCTCACTTCTTCCATAACCCTCCCACAATCCACCAATAGGGGAGCTCCTCCTCCCCTTTAGTCTGACCCTAGCCTATCAGGTCTCATCAAGAGTAGCTGCATTGTCTTCCTCTGTGGTTGGTAAGGCTGCTTCCCCCACAATGGAAGGTGATCAAAGAGCCAGCCACTGAGTTTATGTCAGAGACAGTCCCTGTTCCCCTTACTAGGGTACCCACTTGGAGACTGAGCTGCCATGGGCTACATCTGTGCAGGGGTTTTAGGTTATCTCGATGTATGGTCCTTGGTTGGAGTATCAGTCTCAGAAAAGACCCCAGTATACAAACTTTTTGGTTCTGTTGTTCTTGTGGAGCTCTGTACCCTCCAGGTCTTTAATCTCTCCCTTCTTTCATAAGATTCCCTGTACCGTGCCCAAAGTTTGACAATGAGTCTCAGCATCTGCTTTGATACCCTACTGGGTAGAGTCTTTTAGAGGCCCTCTGTGGTAGGCTTCTGTCCTGTTACCTGTTTTCTCCCTCTTCTTATTTCCATCTTGTTTGCCTTTCTAAGAGAAATTTGATCATCTAACCCAGGATCTTTCTTGCCCAACTTCCTTAGATGTACAGATTTCAGTATATTTGTCCTGTTTTATACCTCTAATATCCACTTATAAATGAGTATATACCATGTGCGTCTTTCTGCTTCTGGGATACCCCAATCAGGACAATGTTTTCTAGTTCCTGAATTTGCCTGAGGGACTGTTAGGAAAACTGAGTTTTTTACAAAATGTTCAGGTCAACGAAGCATCTTGGTAGAGACACACTTGCACCTGTGAAGGTACATAAAATGTAGGTAATACGTTCCAAGTGTCTAGCTTTCTTGAATGGTCACCCATGCCGGTTTGATTTTGATGATGGATCTTTGAGTCATTTCTGCTTTTGTAAGTAACCCCTCACATATATTCCTGAAAGGAAACCTATAACACGGATTCATTAAATTGCCACCAAATTCTTCCCTTTAGTGTGTTACTCATTCCATAACTGTGGTGAGTAAATATGTATTCATATCGCCCTTGGAAACTGGCATAGAAGCAGGAAAATATGAAATATTACATTAGAATTACCACATAAAGTTAAGGAGTCAACAGTGGTTTAGAGAGATTGATCTTGAAATGAGAAACACAGCAAGATCAACGTTTAGCCAGATTGCATTTCTAGGAGCTACCCAATGCCCAGACATATGACTGGCAGAATATGCCAACTAAATAGACGATTCTAGAGCCTACCACTTCGTATTTAGGAAAGATGAACTCAAACACTGTTAAGAGACCATTATAGTAAGAATTTTTTAGGTTACATAATTCAGATTTTATAATTTTGTATAACCTCTATAATTAACTATAACCTCAAAAAGTGTATATGCCAAAAACTCAGGAAAAATAAGTGAAAATATTTGAACCAATTTTTGACTTTAAACCCATTTAATTTTTTTTTTCTTTTTATACCCTGGAATTACTATATAGTCAAATTTTTCATGAAGACATTTTTCAAATGCATATTGACATATTATAGATTTTATAATGATAGTGCTTCCTAACTGTAATATCAGTCTTTTTAAAAAATTTTTATGAATTACACGTTATTCACTTTGTATCCTCCCTGTAGCTCCCTCCCTCCTCCCATCCTAATCCCTCCCTTCCTTCCCCTTCTCCATGCATGCCCCTCTCCAAATCCAGTGATAAGAAAGGTTTTCTTTTCCTTCCTTCTGATCTTAGTTTATTAGGTCTCATCAGGAGTGGCTGCATTGTCTTCCTCTGTGGCCTGGTAAGGCTGCTCCCTGCTGAGGTGGAGGTGATCAAAGAGCAGGACAATCATTTCATGTCAGAGGCTGTCCCTGTTCCCATTACTGTGGAACCCACTTGGACACTGATCTGCCACGGGCTACATCTGTGCAGGGGTTTTAAGTTATCTCCATGCATGGTAATTGGTTTTAGTATGAGTCTCAGGAAAGACCTTTGTGCTCAAATTTTTTGGTTCTGTTGCACTCCTTGTGGAGCTCCTGTCATCTCCAGAACTTGCTATTTCCCACTTCTTACATAAGATTTCATGCACTCTGCCCAACAGTTGGCCATAAGTCTCAGCATCTGCTTTGATAGTCTGAAGGGCAGAGGCTTTCAGAGGCCCTCTGTGGCAGGCTTCTGACTTGTTTCCTGTTTTCTCCTTCTTCTGATGTCCATCCTCTTAGCCTTTCTGGATGGGGATTAAGCATTTTAGCAGAGTCCTCCCTCTTGATTACTTTCTTTAGGTGTACAGATTTTAGTAATTTATCCTATATTATATGTCTATATGAGTAAGTATCTACCATATCTGTCTTTCTGCTTCTGGGATAGCTCACTCAGGATGATCTTTTCCAGTTTCTATGATTTACCTGCAAATTTCATGATTTCCTTGTTTTCTTATTGCTCAGTAATATACCACAATTTCTGTATCCACTCCTCAGTTGAGGGGAATCTGGGTTGTTTCCAGCTTCTGACTATCACAAATAAAGCTGCTACAAACAAATAAAGCTGTTACAAACATGGTTGTGCAAATGTCGTTATTGTGTACTTGAGTATCTTTTGGATATATGCCTAGAAGTGGTATAGCTGGATCTTGAGGATCTGACAGAGGGCTAATATCTTGTATATATAAAGAACTAAAGAAGTTAAAAAGCAACAAATCTAGTAATCCAATTAAAAATAGGGAACAGAGCTAAACAGAGAATTCTTGATACAGGAATATTGAATGGCGGAGAAACACTAAGTCATTAGTCATTGGGGAAATGCAAATCAAAATGACCTTGAGATTTCACCTTATACCCATCAGAATGGCAAAGATGAAAAACTCAAGTGACAACACATGCTGGAGAGGTTGTGGAGAAAAGGAAACCCTCCTCCACTGCTGGTGGGAATGTAAACTTGTACAACCACTCTGGAAATCAGTCTGCTGCTTTCTCAAACAATAGCGCTTCCTCAAGATATCAGTCTTAGAAGTGAATTTAAATTTTGTTTTATATCACTAATAAATGGATACTCTACCAAATTTAAATAAAGAATTATCCTATTTTAATCATATTAGACTTTCTATATACAAATATTACAGTGAATGAAAATGGCTACCTTGTTCAGAGGTTATGACTCAGCAAATCAATTGTTATCTTGCAAGTATGAGACCTGGAGTACACTTTGCAAAATTCATATTTTAAAAAAAAATCCCTATAATGGCTCTGTAATCCAGCCCTGAAAACGCAAAGACAGGGAGATCCTGGATCTCACTGTTCAGGTATCAGGTTTAAGGATGATGTGAAATCTGAGAGACATTGACTAGAAAGAAGAAAGACATCACCTGAGGAACAACACCCCAAGCTGCAGTGTGGCCTTCACGTACATGAGTACTTACACACACACATGCAAGCATTCCAATGCACACGTGTGTACACACACACATGCAAGAACACCAATGCACATGTGTGCGTGTGCACACACATACACATATGCTCCAGTCATTCATATTATTATAAATAAGACTCTATCATGTTTCCATAAGTAATTCCAATAAGTACATTGAGCTGTTCAACAGGTTAGATATAGATGTTATCATTTCTTGGTTTTTAATTACTACCTTACTTGGAGTGAAGATACATTTATTCAGGTTTTCTCTGGAAAATTATTTAATAATAATTTTCACCTGAAAATGCAGTGATAGACTGAAATGTTAGTTGGGAGGGTTCTCTTTATGGTTTCTGAGATGATGTACTGATATTGTGAAGCTTCTTATTGGAGAATGGTAGAATAGTCTGCCTATTTGCTTTCTTGTGGTCTAACACTCCAAATGCTGGGAGATAAGATGTCACCAAGATGGAGCCTTCTGAAAGTGGACCATGTTTGGCAGGAATTCTGAAGGAACTCATCCCTTTTTATGCTGTAAGGAAGTAAAGATGTTAGTACAATAAGAAAATTATTTGAACCTCACACAATGTTAGCTTCTGATTAAACATCAAAGGCAGTAAAAGAGGAGACTGAGATGAAGGTATATTGTTGCCACTTCATATAACTGGCAGGCTTAAAATAAGGATAGTACAAGCATTTCTCAGACCCCAAACCATGAAATATACAGAAAAAAAAAATGAACATGGAGGAGGGAAGAGCAAGGTACAAATAATAGAAGTTATTTCATAAATCTGACCTTTAAGGAAGGAAAAAATCCATGACTCAGATCCTTAATAAAGACCCACCATAGCAATCAGAGAATGCTCTGCTAGAATTTTCTGGCTTGGGGATAATTTAAATGAGAACTGAAAGAGATTCTTCATGTTTAGCTCATGACGGTATGGGGCATGGATGAAAAATAGTATAAATCTGAGTACTGTAGAAGCTTAGAAATCAAGTGTTCCATGTACTTACACATCCTAGAGGTAAAGAGTACTGAACCTGAGGTCAATATAAGAAAAATATCTCTTGGTAGACTGGCTCATACTTGTCTTTGGAAAACTTGGTTGTTTCTAGTTGAGATTACCAAGCTTGTCAAGAATTGATGAGCAACAAAAAAAAGGACAGACAATATTTAGAAAGTTTGGTCTGAGAGAGTTAATGTTTGACATACAGTTCGCTACACCTGATAGAACTGTGTTCATATCAGAGTTGTGAAAGCTGTTGATTCAGCAAAGACTGTTCAACCAGCATGTGGTCTAGTGGCCTTGCTGAATTCTGCAGTGAGACAACATTTTACAAGGCTGAATAATTTTGACAGATCTTAATGGTTTAATAAATCACACAAGATGGGCTCAAGAGGTATTAAATCACCCAGGAAGGGATGGAAAAAGAAGAAAGAAAACAAAGGGTGTTGGCTAAGTTGCTTCAAGGTAATCGAGACACATTGATGAGCATGTGTTCCTAGGGGAAAATTAACTAAAATTCAAATGCTATGATAGTGAGCTTCTAGAGAGGCCTTTAAAACATAGCCAACAGCTCAAAGAATAAATAAATTATAAGATGGTATGAAAAGAAAGACTAAGCTTACTCTTGAGCAGAGCTCATAAAGCCCCTACTCTAAATGAAGTGAGCTTGAACTAAAGATTGTTTTTCCTTCAGCTATTTTACTAGTAGGATGATTCAGAGTGAACGACAAGGGCTTTTGTGCTGGCCTGGGCCTCCCCAGAATCAGGAAGAGAGCTATAATGATAGACATAGGTAAATAAAGTACAGACCTAGACTCTGTTAAGCAGCATGCGTAACAAATCAAACATTTTAGACATGGGAAAATGAGCTGTGTCCATGTCTTAGTAAGGGTTTCCATTGCTGTGATAACACAGCATGACCGAAAGCAATTTAGGAAGCAAGGGGGTTATTTGGCTTACATTGTATACCTTCATTGCAGGAAGTCAAACAACGCAAAAACCTGGGTCCAGGAGCTGGTAACTGGCCATGGAGGAATGAGGATCACTGGCTTGCTTCTCATGGCTTCGTCAACCTGTTTTCTTATAGAACCCAGGACCACCAGCTCAGAATGACATCACCAACAATGGGCTGAACCCTCCCCCATCAATCACTATTAATAAAATGTCCTACAGGTTTGCCTACAGTCCAGTTTCATAGAGGCATTTACTGAATTGAGGCTTCCTCCTCTCTGATGATTCTAGCTTGTTTCATGCTGACATAAAACTAATCAATACATTCATACAGATATGAATTATATATACACATAAAATCATATTTAATTATACACCGAAGGACTTTTGTTTCTCTGCACACATAAATCATTTCCTACTTAGAGTTTATAAATATTCTTACTTTCTGAAACATTTTCATTTTGTTTATATTCTTAGAAAATACTTCTCCAGAGCACAGCTTTCCACGGTGAATATCACTGTCCACAAACATTTAGCAGGCACTGTCTATCATTTTCTGGAATACTTTTCTGCCAGTAAGAAATATTCTGACAATGCAAATGTTTAGAAAAACATTTTATCTGTTGTCAGTTTATTTAACATTTTCCAGAAGCCAGCATGATCTACACTATATAACCTAAGAAATGGGAGCAGAATGACCCACAGGAATGGCTGTGAACTAGGAGGGACCAGACACATCCTTACCAACACTGTTCTATTTTGAAATAATTCACACAAACAATGGGTTATTTCTATATTGCATCAGTTTTCTTTTTGTTTGAAAGTGATCTCTCATACAATACAGCCCAACCATAGTTTCCTTTTTCTCTACTCCTCCATCTTCCCTCACCTCCCTCTCACCCAAATCCACTCCCCCTTCATTTCCTCTTTGGAAAAGAGTAGTCAAGTTATGACTGCTGAACAGGACAAAATAGGATGCGATAAGACAAGATGAAAGCCCTCCTATCGAGGCTGGACAAGATAATCCAATAAGAGGAAAAGAGTCTCAGGAGCAGGCAAAAGAGCCAGGGACCTGCTCCCACTTTTAGCATTTCCTGGGTTGCAAAAAATTAACTGTCTGTTGCGTCAAGTAAATGGAGTGAATTAAATGATCTTCCCTGTCTGTGTACATGATTTATTTTTACAGTTATAACTCTGAATTAACTTACAGATGTGTAAAATCATTTGAAAGGACTCTGAGGCATCAGTTAAACAGTTTATATCAAGGTGTCCCTCATGAATGCAAAAAGGCATTCGAAAGAATCACAGTTTTTAGTGGGAAATTCCAATAGCAAAAGAGAAACAAACAAAACAGCTTTTCCCCTATGAATTATGTGCCAAAGAGGTCACAGAAATCCTGGAAACCATAAAGACTACAGTACTCCACTTTTTGAGATAGAGTAGACTAAGCTACCTGGAAGTTGGACAGGGAGCTCCAGGTATGACACTTTTGTGAACATCACCAATGCTGTTCTGGGAATTTTTTTATGTGACTTGTATTAATATTACACATTTCATACTTTCATGGCAATGGAATGGCAGCTTCCAGAAAGCATGGGATAGCTCTTCAAAAAAAGGAGCATGAGAATTTTATATGAAATAGTAAATATTTGCAATAAATGTATATAAAATGTGATTCAGTATCACAGTTGACTGCACATGAATCATGCATGCTATGCAAGAAGAGTCACCATATTATGTAGTTTTCTTAGTATTAAAACAATACTGTGGAATTATGTATGTATAATTTTCACAAATCATGAATATCCAATCTATAATATTTTTATTATCCACTTATATCAAAAGCATCTAGTCAGCTTTCTCATGTTAAATATCCCTTTAATAAGCCATATCATGTTACAGGCATAAAATATCTGTAAGAATTTTCATGTTGGCAAGGCCATGCAGCTGTGGTACACATGTTTTTCCTTATTTCAATATGAGTTTATTTATATGAAATCAGAACTACCTTCCTCCTCTCCATGACAGGTCTGGTTCATTGCCAGGAAACTTAGTGAAGTCTATCAAGCAATATTCTATTATGTACAATGACATCATTAAAAATAATTACAATACCACTAATATATACCACACAGCAATATGTCAGGCTAGTTCAAAGACTAGTGTCCCATGGGTGACTTGAGTTTCTTTTTTATTTATTTTTTCTTTTTATTTATTTTTATTTTTTTATTAATTACAGGTTATTCACTTTGTATCTCCCCTGTACCTCCTTCCCTCCTCCCCTCCCAACCCCACCTTCTCTCTCCCAAACATCTGTTTTGGGATTTTAATGATTCAAAAACGTTGTGTGACCCATGTTTATCTAAGTAACCCCTCACTCAAACTTTTTAAATTCAGCCCATAAAGTTCTTTGTTTCACCAAACTGACATAGTTGCCTGGATGGGTAACTAGGAATATATCCATACCTCTCCATGAAAAGTCATGCAATATTAGGAAATAGAAATGTCTTCATACTTGATGGTTTTCCATATGCTCATGCATATGTCTTTTTCCAAGACCTTATGTCCTAAGTCCATTATGGTGTTTTGGTTTTAGACTTTGATTAATCATTTAGTGGACCGTTTTCCATTAACCACGTGTCTGTTTATGGTAGGCTAAGGTCTGAAATTTCCGCTAAGTTAAGGGCCCTTCTTTTACATGGCAACTCTAGTTCTTCACAAATAAAATGTTAAATTATTTTAGTGTCTGATCTGTGAGGTGGAAGTGTTGATTTTTTTTTTTTTTACTACAATAAGCAATGCTGATATGAACACCCTACCACAGGTTAATGGTAAACACATGTTCATATTTTTCAATGGGGATTGAGAAAATTGATATTTCTTAGTTAGATATGCCTGTATTTTTCAAATAATTATAATCATTTTTGTTCTATTACCGACATGTGACAGTTTATTCTGCTCCATATCTAAGAAGATTAATTAATAAAATATTCTGTGCTTTGCTTAATTTGTCTTTATAATTTCATTCATTCCAAAGTGTGCACATTCTTGTCTCACTATTGTGTTGTGAAACTGAAATGAGTGTGCTGTGAATATTTCTTCTATAGTGAGGGTACCCTGAGTAAGGAGAGCAAGTTTGTGGAGTTATTGAAACTATTGTTATAGGAATGTTTAAAGAAATTTTCAGGCATGTTGGCAAATGTGCCAGATATATAAATGTTAGTAAATCTTACTTCTCTTTTTAAAGTATGCATAATGAAACATTCCACTAATACATGATGCTCAGCTTTTCCCAAATACTTTATTGTGTTCTGTCTATACAGGTATTTCACCCCTTGTTCTAAAATGCAACCACTGCAACTTGAGAAGTCATTGCACTATTTAAACATCTTGGCAATATCATGAATCTAGTTTGCTTAAGATTTAGTACATTTTATAACTCTTAAGCTCTTAATAAATTGAGGTGAGAAAAGAAGCCTCCATTGTGGTCAGAGGTGGTAGCTCGGTTGGTTGAATGCTTGCCTAACATGCATAAAGCCCTGAGTTCCATCCGCATAAACTGGGTGTGGTGGCGCATGCCTGTAATCCCAGCACTGGGAGGTGGAGGCAGAAGGATCAGAAATTCAAGGCCTTCCTTAACTACATAGTGAGTTTGAGGCCAGCCTGGGATACCTGAGACATGATCTCAAATAGAAAAGTCTCTGTGGGTAGTTACTTAGGCCCTAGCAAAGCACTCATTTTCATTTGGAATATATGTTTTGTGATGTATTCTCAGTAAGGTTCAGAATCTGTACTCAGTTCAACACAAATCTGTTGAGCTTTCAAATGTATCTGAAGTAATAATTTAAATAGGCATTCAAAATTATGAATTAGATGTTTTTAAATTTCTGCATAATTATTTTGCACTGTAAAATATGTCCTTTCTCCAATTTCCTTCTGCCATTCTGATATGCTCATTAAAATATTTTTGTAAACATAAAAAAAAAGAGTAAGGAGAATTGAAATGTTGCCACTGTATCTTACTAACATGCTGTTTGGAGAACTGACTGGTGGTATTTTATTAGGCAAAAGATAGCATGTATCTGCAGAGAGGAGCAAGCATATTGCAACTTACATAACTTCAGCATTAATAATATTTAAGTTCTTTTTGGCTTATGAAAGCTCCTTATACTATATACAAGCTTCATATTATCTGGGTATGATATTTCTCTTTAGACAAACAGTAGGTCTAGAAAGCTAGTCATTGTTGCAGGTAACAGAGATTTGCTTTAATAAATGGCACTTGCTATTCTTTAGAAATAAAAACGTATGCACTGTGATGTTAAAAATATATAGACATTGTTTTGTATTTTCTTGGTGACTAATTACATTGACTAATCTCTCAGATGTTAAAGTACTAACTGGATTTGTGTCTTGTTATTTGTTCATATTAATTGTTAAAGGTTTTGAACATTCTTTATGTTAAGAGTGTGAGTTCGTCAGGCGTACCACATTCAAGTCACAGTGTCTGCCAATTAAATCGGTATCTCATTAAGTCAATCTTACATCAATATATTAGTTAACATTTGATTTGACTTAACTGTTCCTGGGATGAGATCCAATACCCAGTGTTGCTTGGGTGGCAAAGAATCAGACATTAAATAACCAAGGAACCTAGCATAAATTCAAATACTATCATTCTAATAAAGAAATGGAACAACAAATTGACTCTGAATGACATTCTGCTGTACTTTTTCTCCACATCCTCACTAGCTTGTGCGGTCACTAGAGGTTTTGATCTTAGTCATATTGATGGGTGTGAGATGGAATCTCAGAGTTGCTTTGATTTGCATTTCCTGGTGACTAAAGACATTGAAAATTTCTTTATGTGTTTGTTTCTCTGCCATTCAATATTCCTCTGTTGAAAATGGGCATATAACCAAAAGATGCTCCACCATATAACAAGGACATTTTCTCAATTATGTCTGTAATAGGTAGAATCTGGAAACAACTTAGATGTCCCCAGGCTGAATAATAGATAAAGACATTGTAGTACACTTAAACAATGGAATACTATTCAGCAATTAAAAACAAGGAAACCATGACATTTGAAGGCAAATGGATGGAACTATAAAAGATCATCCTGAGTGAAATAACCCAGAAAAAGACACACATCGTATATACTCACTTATAAGTGCATATTAACCGTATAATAAAGGATAACCATACTAACATCCACAGACCTAAAGAAACTAAATAACAAGGAGGGCCCTAGGGATGATACTAAAATCTCATTCAGAAGGGCAAATAGAATAGACACCAGAAACAGGTGAAGAGAGAGAACAGGATGGGAGTCTACCACAGATGTCCTCTGAAAGACTCCACCCAGCAGCGGATTGAAGCAGATGATGAGACTCACAAACTTTGGGCAGGGCTCAGGGAGTCTTATGGAAGAGTGTGGGGACAGAAGGACCAGGAAGGGAGACAAACAAAGATCTGACTCCAGGAAAATGTGCAGAGTCTGATGCAGACACCAAGAACAATGCATGGAGACAATCTAGAGCCCCTGCTCAGATACAGGTAATAGGCAGCTCAGTCTCCATGTGTGTTCCCTTGTAAGGGTAGCAGGGGCTGTCTCTGAAATGGATTCTGTTACTTGCTATTTGATCACTTTCCCCTGGTGAGGTGGCCTTGATAGGCCAAAGAGACAGAGGATCCAGGCCTTCCTGATGAGACCTGATAGGCTAAGGTTTTATGGTAGTGGAGGAGGGCTCCCACTTCCTGTTGTGTATGTGAGGGTTAATGGAGGGTAGAAATGGGAGCCGAAGTAGGGAGCTACAACCTGGAAAAACAGTCTCTAAAATCCATGAACTGAATTGTACTGATAACATGAATTGACCTGAACTTCATGAACTCAACTGCCTTCAACTGAACTGGATTAAACTCAATACCAGAACTCTACTGTCTCCACAAACTCTGTATTGTCCCTCTGCCTATCTTAAATAGCTTTTCTTTCTAGTCTGTTCTTGAGAGAGCATATCCTATGTCTGACTCATTCTGTCAAATCCTCTGATTCCTTACTTTGTCTGCCCCTCAATTAGAACACATTGTTTGGAATTAAATGTACTAAAGGCACATCTTAATTCTATCTAGAGGGATTAAAGGTGTGTGGTGTGTCTGTATTTCATCTGGGCCAAACAGGTCAAGAAGGTCTTTGGATGTGATCCCTTGCCAGAACAGCCATGTTGCTGAGTTAAAATTCCTATACAACTAGACATCAACAAACCAAATAATCAAATTTAAAAATGGAGGTAGAGATCTAAATAGAGAAGTCTCAACAAAGGAATCTCAAGTGACTGTGAAACACTTAAAGAATCATTCAACATTTTTAGGTGTCAGGAATGCAAATCAAATTGATTTTGAGATTCCCTCTTATATCTCTCAGAATAGCTAAGAAAAAATAACAAATGTGAGCCCATGCAGACAAGGATATGGAGTAAGCGGAACCCTCCTCCATTGCTGGTGGGAGTACAGACTTGTAGAGTCACTTTGAAAATCAATATGCTCTTTTCTCAGAAAATTGGAAATTGATCTACCTTAAGATCTAGCTATATCACTGTTGGGTATACACCCAAAAGCATTCTGAATCTACTTCAAGGATACAAAGATGTTTCCTCACCTATGTTTTTAGAGGCTTTTTTCATAATATCTGGAAACTAAGAACAACCTAGTTGTTCATCAAATAAAGAATGGATAAAGAACTTGTATATTTATACAATAGAGTATTGCTCAACTTTTAGCAAAAATGGCATCACAAAATATGCAGACAAATGGATGGAACCATAAAAAAATTCTGAGTGAGGCAACCCAGCTCCAGAAAAATGAACATGGTATATGCTTACCTATAAGTGGATATGAGGTGTTAAATGAAAGGTATTCCTACTACAGTCCACAGACTTGGAGAAGTTACATAGTTTGAAGAAGTCTAGAGAAGGAAGACACATGGATCTCTCTGGGAATGGAAAATATAATAGATTTTGTGGGTGGTCTGCGAGTGGTTGGAGAGAAGAAAAGGAGTGATCAGGTAGGGAGGAATGGATGGGGACTGGACATGTTGGGAATTTAGTTAGGAAACCTAGTGCACTGGAAATTTCCTGGAACTTATGAAGAAAAGCCTATGGAGGACTTCTAGTAATGGATGGTATGAAACCTTTTTGATCTTGTTATTCTGTGTTCAGTTGATAAAATTGATAGGCTTGCTCTTTCATGAATTAAGGGGAGGGACAGTGGATCTGGGTGAGAGGGGATTTGGAAGGGAACCAAGAGAAGGGAGAGATTGAAGGCAGCAGTCAGGATGTATAGTGTAAGAGAAGAATAAGTTGAAAAAGAAAAAGAAAAAAACAGGCAAATAATAATTAATAATAATAATAAATAAAACCTTCAACTCAAAATCTGTCCTGCCCACAAGAAGTATAGGAATACAGAGATAAAGTATAGCAGAGACTGAGGTTAATGGCAAACCAATGGCAAGCACAACTTGGGACTCACTCAACAGGAGAGAGCCAACCCCTGACACTATTAATGCAAACTCTCTTCTGGGAGGCTTCATTCAGCAGCTGATGGCAACAGATGCATTCACTCACAGCCAAACAGGCAGAGCTCAAAGAATCTTGTGGAAGAGTGGGAGAAATGACAGAGGGAGCTGTAAAGGTCAAGGACACCCCAAGAAGACCTACAGGGACAACTAACCTGGGCCCACAGGGCCTCACAGAGATTGAACCAACAACTGAAGAGCATGCATGGGCTAGACCTCATAGGCATAAGGTTAGTGTGTAATTCAAATGTTGATTTCTGTACATCCCCCCTCCCCCCAGTAACTGGTTGCAATCCTAGTTCTGAGAAGCTCCTGTGTCAGTGTTGTGTAAACACTGCTTACCACTTGTCCCTGAATAAAGCAGCTTATGGCCAGTCACTGAGCAGGGGAAAGAATAGGGCTAGACTTCCTGCCAGCCAGGGGAGGAGGAGTTAGCTAAGGAAGTGGGGGACTGAACTAAGGGTTGTGTGCTAGAAGACTTCAGAAGGAAGGAGGTCAGCAAGAAAAGCCATGCAGTGCAAGTATCTCTGGAAGGAAGCCAAATTAGAGGGTTTGGTGTAAAGTAAGAACTGTTCACTTCTTGTGCTGGGAAACTTACTATTAAACAAATATACAAGAGTCTCAATTATTTGTGTGACAGCCCAGCTAAGAGGGAAACTGAGAAACAGACATCATTTTGTAAAAATAGCTTGAACAGGACCTAGACCCCTTTACATAGATGTAGCAAATGTGCAGCCTGGTCAACATATGGGACCCCTAAAAATGGGATTAGGGCCTATTTCTGACTCTGTTGCCTGACTTTGGATCCCTTTCCCCTAACTGGACTGCCTTGTCAGGCCTCAATGGGAGAGGATGTATTTAGTCTTGCTGCTACTTGGGATGCTAGAGTGGGCTGGTATCGCTTGGGGGTCTCTTCTCCTCTGTGAAGAAGGAAGGGAATAATGGGGCTAAAGGGCATGAGGGTAGGACTGGGAATAGAGAGCAACAGGAGCTAGGATCAGGCTATAAGTGATTAAACAAATTAATAAAGAAATGAGGAAAAGTCTAAATAATAATAATAACAACAATATTAAATTATAAAAAAATAGTACTGTCTTCCTCAGTAAGTCCTTAGGTTATTTCAGGGTTAAAATTACTTTTATGTCAACTTTTAGCAGAATTGGGACCCACCTAAATGTGAGTGGGGCAAATACATTCTTTGAAAGCTCAAAAAGAATAACACTCTCTTATGCCTAGATATCATCTTCTTTTCATTTCTATGTAGAGTCTTGGATAATGACACACTAAATGTGATTATTTCAAATATTGAATTCACCCAGAGATTTGGTTTACTTACATTGATTTTTTTCACATATATAGCTGGTTAAAATTACAACGTTAGTAATTAATCCATCCTTTTAGCTATGAATAATTAGCTTCAATACTCTAAGATAAACTTGTGCAGTCTTTTCTATTGAATTCATCATTAGTATTTAGTACTAATGTCTTCATAAGATATTCTACTATCTGATATAATTCTGTTTCATCTTAAACTCTGACAACAGCTCTCATAAAGATGATGCATGCATTGTCTCATTTAATTTTTTTGATGATTAGATGTTATTACAGAGGACACTGATAAGTGTTCTAATCCATTTCAGTATTTGCTGCTTCACTAATAAACCTTATGATGTGTTGATAAATGTATCATGTACTACTTCCTTCACTTGGGGAAAAATAAAACTCCATTTCAATCACTTAGATACACACACACACACACACACACACAAACACAAATGTCCTCAGGATCTGCAGCGATATCTCAGCAGTTAAGACAATGTTATGCTCTTGCAGAGGACCCAGGTTAGCTTATCAGTTGCCACACAACCATTCTTAATCTTTGATTACCCGATGCCAGGGGATTTGACATATTCTTAGGACCTTCTTCAGCACTGGGTGCACGTGTTAAAGCCTTGAGTGGTTACCTGCTTCTATGTATAAACTTTTTAAAAGGTTAAACATTTATTAGTCATATGCCTTAGAGAATCAGCCATTGTTCATTCTTGTACGTCCTCAGCTCTCTTTTTGGAATCAGTGAGAATGAGCTGAAGTTCATGGACTGGATTTTACCTGACAGTGTTCTGAATAGTAACATGGTGTTCACCTGAATGCTTTCTTGGATGTTCTCTCAGCCGCAGATTTTTAACTTCAAGTTAAAGTATCTTGCGAGATTTGTACAGCAGTTTTTTACGTGCCAGTATCTTAGGATCCATGATTCTGCCATCTGAACAAATTATTTGATTATGTCAATGCCAATGATTATCAAACCATAAAATGCTTACTAAATCCAAGAGTCACTGAATTGCATGAATGAATAGAATTAAATATGTAGATCAGATTTAGGCAAATGCTAAAATCTCTGAAACTATATTTAAAATATTATCAGTGTTCTTAGCATTCTTAATTTTGTTATTATATGCTGTCGTTATCAAGCAACCCATAAATTAGCGTGTAGCTTCATTTCGAAAAGTTCCCATATTTCTTACTCTTTATCTGCTGCCCAATATTACTTACCCTATAATAAAAAAATATCTTTTTTTAACTTCTGCTTTGTAAAAATTAATGTCTTTAGTCATTCAAATCTCTCAGGTATTACATCATAATTTTTCTCTTGGTTTAGGTAACATTCTTCCAAATCTGCTTTGATATCAAACCGATACTAATTTGATACTTTGATACTGAACTAAAACTCTGATTTATAACCTAAATAACAAAGCACTAAAACGTTGAATATTTAAGTTGAAACTCCTTAAGCATTTAATTTTTTGTCTTTTTTTATTTTATTTTATTTAATTAATTACACTTTATTCAGTTTGTATTCCCCCATGAGCCCCTTCCTCTTCCCCTTCTGGTCCCACCCTCCCTTCCCTTTCTTCACGCATGCCCCTCCCCAAGTCCAGTGATAGGGAAGGTCCTCCTCCCCTTCCTCTGATCTTAGTCTATCAGATCACATCAGGAGTGGGTGCATTGTCATTTTCTGTGGCCTGGTAAGGCTGCTCTCCACTCAGGGGGAGATGATAAAAAAACAGGCCAATCAGATTATGTCAGAGGCAGTCCCTCCTCCCATTACTATGTAACCCACTTGGACACTAAACTGCCATGGGCTACATCTGTGCAGGGGTTATAGGTTTTCTCCATGCATGGTACTTGGTTGGAGTATGAGTCTCTGGGAAGACCCCTGTGTTCAAATTTTCTTGTTTTGTTGCTCTCCTTGTGGGGTTCCTGTCTTCTCCAGATCTTACTATTTCCCACTTCTTACATTAAGATTCCATGCACTTTGCCCAACAGTTGTCCAGCATCTACTTTAATAATCTGCAGGGAGAGCCTTTCAGAGGCCCTCTGTGGCAGGTTCCTATGTTGTTTCCTGTTTTCTTCTTCTTCTGATGTCCATCCTCTTTGCCTTTCAGGATGGGGATTGAGCGTTTTAGTCAGGGTCCTCTCTCTTGATTAGTTTCTTTAGATGTACAGATTTTAGTAATTTTATCCTATGTTATATGTCTATATGAGTGAGTATATACCATGTGTGTCTTTCTCCTTCTGGGACAGCTCACTCAGGATGATCCTTTCCATGTCCCACCATTTACCTGCAAATTTCATGATTTCCTTATTTTTCATTGCTGAGTAATAGTCCATTGTGTGGATGTACAATTCTGGCATCAATTCTTCAGCTGAGGGGCATCTGGGCTGTTTCCAGCTTCTGGCTATTACAAA
>REGO01000468.1:105203-123816 GCA_010120015.1 Rhombomys opimus | reverse complement strand
CCTAGGAGAGGTATAGATGGATCTTGAGGAAGTGCTATTCCTAGTTGTTTGAGGAAGCACCAGATCGCTTTCCATAGTGGTTGTACAAGTGTGCTGATGTATTCCTGAAATATATAAGTCCATATCTAATTCCATGAACCTGTGAATATTGATTTGGTTTTTAAAAGGTGTCGTTCTGTTAAGGAGCTTGGGTGTTTAAACTAGGTTATCTGGGTAATCATTAAAGTCATTGGTGTTTGTTCTTTTAAGACACTGGCCAAAGTTATTAACAACAAAGTTGCAGATGGGAAACCATGAACAAAAGATAATGGCAAGGGAAGAGACCATAAGTCAGAGGTTTGGAGGATATTAGAAGATGGATATGGCCCTAGGGCCCCTGTAGCAAGTAAGTACAGCAGTTCTGATTCTATGGTTTTAGCTTCTGTCCTCTGAAATATGAAGATTTTTGTGTTTTTATAAAACACATTATGGTAATGTATTATGATAATAAAAAAACTAATTCTTAGTAATAGATATGCTTCTTAGGTCAGGCTTTGTGTGTGGTACTATTTTAATCAATTTCAGTGCAATCTTCTTATCTCATTGTTGGGTCCATCCACCCTCAGAATCTCTCCTTGAGGGTTTGATTTTGATGAGCACTGTAATGCAAATTATCTCATTTTTGTAAGAATTATGAGAACAATCATCTACAATTTACTCATCTGTATTGTTGAAAGTTCATGATTGCAATAGTTGCAATTCACAGAAGGTGGCATTTCTCAGCAGTTTCCCATACCTTTGTGGTCTTTATTCTTTCTCTCTCTTCTAGTCTGCAATGGCACTTTTGTACTGGGAACAATCTAAGAGATGATGTGTTTTCTACTTAGTTCTTATTTGGTATGTATTCTTGCACTATTGTGTGGGCATACACTTCTGCATTCACAGCTGTTAACTGGAAAGATAAGCTTCTTTGATTGGGGTTGGGATATTGGAAGTAATAATTGTTCATATTTGGAAATATGTGTATTCAGAAGGCTGTTCAGTGCTACTTCAATTTAGCGAGACAAGAGTTAAATTTTGTTCTTATGCCCATGACTTCATCCATAATGGGGTTTTGAATACTTTATGACATCAGATGGAGATCTGCTACTGTGGAATGGGCCTGAAATCTAACCAGAGAGGAGTTGTTATCCCCACAAAAGTCATGCCACCATTGCATAAGTAGTCACACTATGCGTCACCTGTTGGCACCATGGTCTATAGTGCTGGGTTGAGCTTTAATGTGTGATGATTATTTTATTCTGATATTTAGTAGTTACTCAAAAAATTGTGAAAACTATCTATCTTATAGAAGCATTTTCAAGGAGAATATATTATAGAAAATGCATTATGTTTCATTTCCTAAAATGGCACCAAATAAAAGTTGAGGAAAAAAACATGCAAAAAGCAGAATCTACAAAATAAATATTTTTTATTTTTCAAATATTTTGGATAATTGTATAAAAATAAAGGACGCAGATCATAAATATAGTTGTCTTTCTATCTGTCTGTTGTATATACATCATTTAAGAATCATCCATTCTATCTAAATAAATTGCTCAATGGTTAACAAGAATATTTCTCTTTTAAAGGACTGCAGTTTGGTTTTAAGCACCTCCATTATTAGGGGCCTTCCAATTATTTAACTCAAACTTCATGAGTTCTGATGTCTGCTTTTTGTGAATGGACATATATACTCATGTACATCATACATACATGAATTTCCTATGAAATTGTTTGTCTCCTCGCCATGGCAGAAGCTAAACCCATAAGGGCTCACCAACATAACTTCCTAAGCATGAGATGCAAAATGACAACAGAAGGAGACATCAAAGTCAGGAGGCTTAAACCCAGCACAAAGAACTATAGTCAAGTGAGGAACAGTGTGAGCTAGAGAAATATCTTTCTCAAGGAATATTTACAAACATTGCTTATTAAATAACATTTGTTTTTCAAGTAACATTATACAGACAGAGAAGGATGGACTCATGTCCTTAGGACTACTACATGAATAAACACACACACACTAATGATTACAGAAACCATTAATTTAAAACAGTTTCAAGAGGAATATATAGGATGGTTTGGAGGCAGGAAAGGACAGGAGAAAATTATGTACTTATATTACAATCTCAAAAAATAAAAAATATTTATTTAAAATTAAAAATAATTCTAAAATTATATTAGGTAATAATTTACTAGTACTATGCTACTTTATCTCATAATAATTTATAGTTTATTATTTTTAAAACAGGGGACCTAAATATTGACAGTTTTAGGTAGGAACAGGGTTTGGAAATAACCAGAATAAATTTTGTCAATGTATGAAACTATCAAAAGATTAAGGTGGTGAAAGAGTTCAGAAAAATATTACTTTACTGGGATTACTCACAGAACACTGATGACTCAAAGGCAGCTGCACCATTGTAAAGTCCAGGACAGTAAGAGCGAGACCACCGATTCTCCTAGCAGCTGGTGTGGAGCACTCTGGCCCTATGACATGGCATGAGGGAATTTTCCAGCAAAGTTCAATGTTGATTTCTCTCTTAGGTCTAGTATGTGGTCACCAGGGTTTAGGAAAAACCAAGATGAGTGCCAAGAACCTGTAATGTTTGGTGGAATACTGGGTCCTCCCGTTTACCAACAGCTTCTGTTCAGGCTTTCTTCCTTCCAAGTTTTTCTTTGTAAGGCATAATTTTAGTTTAGTTATCAGATAGTAGTTTTTTGTGTGCTTTCTTTTTATATCACACATGTTTCTTGTAATCCTGCTTCAAACACACTCATCTCTCCTATCTCAACACCTCCTTTTAAGATTAGACATTTTAACCTCCGGCTATTCCCTTTCTTCACTATTTTTTTTATTATTATTATTGTTGCTGTTGTTTTTTTGGGACATGGTTTCTCTGTGTAGCCCTGGCTGTCCTGGACTCACTCTGTAGAGCAGGCTGGCATCAAACTCATAGAGATTTGCCTGCCTCTGCCGCTGGAGCACTGGGATTCAAGATGTGTACAACCATCACCTGGCTATCTTCCTTCACTTTTATATTATTATTTTACGCTTCTCCTTTCTTTAAAGTGTCTCACTCCCATGGCCTATTTCTAATTGTCTAGCCTCAACAAGAATTCTGAATTGAATACACTGAAATTAGTTATTCAAAGTTAGGGTCTACCTATGAAGAAAAGCACACATGTTTGTTTTTCTAGGTGTTGGTTGCCTCAGTCACCATAATTTTCAGAGTTTCAGCTATTTAAACGGACATTTTTTATTGCTTGCTAAAACTTCATTGTGTGTATGGGCTGCATTTTACTTGTCCATTTTCAGTTGCTGTGTGTTCAGGCTCATTTTATTTCCTTCTACTGATAAGAGAGAAAAAGTAATAAACATGAGTGAGCAAGTATCTTTGCCTTTGGCTACTGAGTCTCTTCAGCATACGCCAAAAAACGGTGTCACATGTTATTTCAATGTTCAGCATCTAAGAACGTTTCACACTGATTCCCACAGTGACTGCCAAATTTTCCACCCCTTGTGACAGGGTTTAAGGGTTCCTCTTTCCAACATACTCACCAGCATTTACTGTGAGTGCTGTCATTTGATTTCTTGATGATATCCATTATGACTGGGGTGAGGTGGAGTCTCAAAATCGTCTTAATTTACGTGTTCCTGGTGGCTGAGGAGATGGAACATCATCACATTACCCTTGCTCAATGACTTTTTATTTTAAACTATTTACTATTAATCTTCTGCAGGAAAATAAGGTAAAATCATGAGTAATTTTCTCAAATTATTCTTCATAAACTCAAAATGACTTGTATTCATAAAAATATGCTTTCTTTAATTGAAATGTGTCATGGAATTAGCCAACATTTCAACATGTCAATAAGTGAAAGGTGTATAAAGATAGACCACACCAACTGTGACTATAAATTTAGGATAAATACATTCTTTAAAATTATATGAAAATGTGACCATTATATAGTTAACCTTCATGCCTGGAATTTTACTGTAACCACTCATATATTGCACATATTATTAATTATTTATACAATTAAATTAAAAAGGAACTAATGTTAAATTCATCACTGTTAAAATTTATACATATAGTAGAAATGGCAGGGATATGTGGCTTCTAGATGAATAAATGTTATATTTTAGTAAAATAATGTAAAATATAGGTGCAGAATATTACTAAATGGCTCAATGAAATTCCCTGAACTCCTGATCCTTTTACACTTCAGGAGATTTCTGCTGATCCTCATCTTTATTCTCCCTTTCCTCCTTCTTTGTTCTCTCATCCCTTTTCATTCTTTCCTCTAGCAATGGCAAAGAACTTTCAAGCAATAAGTTATTTTTATCTTCTATGGAGCCTCGTAACTTGAGTCATGATATCTGAAGAATTAACCCTCTTCATGTTTGTAAATTACCCTTTCACAATGAAGAATTGTGTTAATTTCTCTTGCTAACAATGAAATGTACCAGATTGCCACATCTTAAATTATTCACTCACTACTGAAGGCTTTTATCCAATCTGAGTGCAGAAAGCAACACTAGTGTGGAATCTCTTTGATTTCCTTAAAATTTAGAATAAACCTAAAACAAAATTGATTTAAAAGCTGGGTTTGGTGGTATAATCCTGCAATTCCAGCAATGGGAGTCTGACGATTAATGTCATACAACACTACCCAAAGAAGTCGAGAGAGAGAGAGAGAGAGAGAATGAAAGAACATAAAATACAGGTCGGTTAGTGATGATGGTTAGGATGGGAAATGGAGGTTCATTATTCAGCAACCTCCCACCTCTGAAAGAATCATCATTCAAAACTCCACAGTGATTTCTCCTGGGTATCTTTAAGAAGCATTCTTTCCTCCAACCTTTATTTCTATTTCATATCTTGCTTGGAAAGCCTACTGCTTTGTAGATTTGCAGCCTTCCTAATTTCCATCCTCAGCATTCTGCTAGATCGCTGAGTCTATAGGGACTCCCTTTTCTATCCACTTTTCTTTTCCAACTGCAATAGAAACTTCTGAATTACTAACTTCTTTACTCCTGAATGAAGTTAACTCAACTGAAGTTCAGACAGTGATAAACTCCAACTTAGTATTGCCCAAACTGTAAAACATAAGTGATCAATGACATTAATTGAAAACTCTGAATCAGAATATCTCTCCTGTCTGAAACTCAGTATCTAGGAAGTAAAGATAAAATGAAAAAGTACATACATGCATACACACATACCTACATACATAAAGGAACAAATGGATGTGGAAATATCACACAAAACAAAGAAAAATATGAGCATGGCTTATGTGTGACTGAGAAGGTTTAGACCTAGAGAAAGCACCATTGCTGACTGGTTGGTTTCTGATTCTTTTGCAGTTTGTTACTTGTCACAGAGCAAGAGTAAAACCACATCACTGTGCATGAAGCGTGTGATATGTCCAGCAGAACTCCTTAACTTTACACAGGATATCAAACCATATTAACAACAAAATAAAATTATCATCAAACACCTGATCACGCCAAAACTTTCCCAAGGAAAAGATAGTGTATTTGTGTTACTATTCTTAAATAGAGAAAAATTGAAGAAAATCACTCATTTCTTCATTGTGTAGTACCCATTTATGAGCATTTTGTTGTTTGATACTTCCTGAGTTTTTCCACAATAGGTTCTTTTTGTGGATTTGTAAATTGTATACTCACATATACATTTACATAACACAGATTATGTATCAAATAATTTATTATTTTACTTGTTTCAGAATTTTTATTTTATTTATTTTTGATTGTTGTAATTTATTTACTGTGTATCCCAGCTGTAGCTCCCTCCCTTGTCCCCTCCCAATCCCACTCCATGACATTCCCCCAGTCCACTGATAGGAGAGGTCCTCCTCCCCTCATATCTGACCCTAGTCTATCAGGTCTCATCAGTACTGACTGCATTGTCTTCCTCTGTGGTCTGGTACAGCTGACCCCCCCCCCAAGGGGGAAGTGATCAATGAGCCAGCCATTGAGTTCATGTAAGAAACAGTCCCTGCTCCCCTTACTAGGGTACCCATTTGGAGGCTGAGTTGCCATGAGCTACATCTGAGCAAGGAGTCTAGGTTATCTCCATGCATGTTCCTTGCCTGAAGTATCAGTCTTTGCAAAGATCCTTAGGCCCTGTTTTTTTGGTTCTGTTGGTCTCCTTGTGGAACTCCTGTACCCTCCAGGTCTTTCTATCTCCCCTTTCTTTCATAATATTGCCAGCACTCTGCCCAAACTTTGGCTATGAGTCTTAGCATCTGCTTTGATACCCTGCCAGGTAGAGTCTTTCAGACTCCCTCTGTGGTAAGCTCCTATTCTGTTTCCTGTTTTCTCCTGCTTCTGATGTCTGTCCCATTTGCTTTCTGAGTAAGGACTGAGCAACTTCCCCAGGGTCCTCCTTCTTATTTAGCTTCTTATGAATTGAGGTAATTTTACCCCTTTTTATACATTAGAAGGCAGGAGTGAGAAGTACAAAACCATCTCATTAAGGGGGACTAGAATGAGAAATGCTGAACATTAATTCTTTAATCTTAGTGAATTGGAATACTCATTGTCTTTTAAAGTTTATGGCTTTTTCTTTCTTCAGTGAGCATGTGTATACTTACCTTTTGTTCTTTACTTAGCGTTTATTTATTTATTTTTGCATTTTATTTTACTTCCTAGCCACTGAGTTTCCTACAATAGAGAAATGCTGATAGAGTTTTCAAATGACTTATATATGTAGCATATATATGTCTGTCTCTGTCTGCCTGACTAAGTAACATGGGTATGCATGCCTGGCTCCATGTAGGCTAGAGTAGTCTGTATGTTGTTGGCATCTTGGCAGTAGAATTACTATTTGATAGTAAAATGAAAACTTGAGTAGTATTTATATACAAATGATCAACTATGTATTTTTTAGGAATAAAGAGCTTAGCCACAGTTCAATGATAAGTATATCAAAAATAAATAAAATAATTCAACTAAAATTATAATGTCTTAGTCAGCAACCCAAATCAACTATTCAAAAGAGTTGTGACCCTGGGACCTGAGAACAGGAAACAGTTACAAGGCGGGGAACCTGTTCCAACCTATCATTGTTCTGGAGTGAGAACCAGGGATTCCAGTGAAGAAAACAGGTGGTCTGAGAGTTCTGGCTGAAGGAGTCTTGGAAGCAGGCAGTGAAGATTGTAGGAAAGATTATGGTAACCTTGATGGCTTAGATCCTCAGATGATTAATGGCAATTAATAGAGAGACAGCCAGAGACCGTCTGCTGAGTAGTAGCTTAGAAACAGCCTGAATCCTCAGGTCAGTGGTAGTGTAGAATGATACAACACCAAGCCCTGTGGTCCACAGTCCCTAGCCAGAAAGAAACCACTACAGCAATTAAATTATATTATTATTGTTGTTGTTATTTATTATAATTTATTCACTTAAATTATTTTTTCTTTCAGTTTTTTATCTGAATTTTGTGATTCCCCTTTATTTTTTTTATTAATTTTTTGCTTTTATAGTAATTCTAATTTATTTACATTGTATCCCAGCTGTAGCCCCCTTCCTCCCAATTGCCTCCCAATTCCACCTTTCTTCCCTCATCTCCTCCCTGCCCCTCTCCAAATCCACTGATAGGGGAGGTCCTCCTTCCCTTTCATCTGACTCTAGCTTATCAGGTTTCATCAGGACTAGCTGCATAGTCCTCCCCTGTGGCCTGGAAGGCTGCTCCCCTCAGCTACTGTGTTCATGTCAGAGACAGTTCCTGTTCCCCTTACTGGGAAACCCACTTGGATACTGAGCTGACATGGGCTACATCTGTGCAGGGGTTATAGGTTATCTCCATGAATAGTCCTTGGTCTGAGTATCATTCTCAAACAACAACAACAAAACAAACAAATAAACAAACAAACCCTGTGCCAAGATTTTTTTGGTTCTGTTGCACTTTAACTTATATTTTAATGGTACATCCACAATGGAAATCATTGTAGAGGTTTCTTAAAACTATAAGACTAGATGAGAATAAAGGTCAGTTGTTCCAGCCCTGCATATAGATTTAAGTATACAAAGTCAGAGTTTCTCAGGAATACTTGAACCTTACATATTGTTTATTGAAAGACTTTTCACAAGAAGCAAGTTAGGAAACCCTGACAGATGTCCTTCAAGAAATGATTAAATAAAGGGTATGTGGCTTATACAAATAAAAGAATTTAGTTATATGAAACGACTTAATTATAATAATTATAGGAAAAAGCACGAAGTTGGATATCATTGTGTTATATAAAATAAGTAATTTCATAAGAAAAATATTATCATGCATTTCTCATAGACATAAGTGTTTAAAATTATGTAAACTACCTTAATAGACTCTCTCATACTGATTAATGGATGAGCTGATTAATATACAAGTAGATGACAGAAAGAGATGTGTGTGAATATATAAACATATATGGAAGTTTAAAAGAGCCTATTACCCAGAGGGAAATGTTTAAGATTAGGTAAAAGAGGGATAACAGAGAGTACTGGCACATACATCTCAAAATTCAAAAAGAAAAGTACTTACAACTTTCTAAATCTTATCTGTATCTCCACAAGTATTACCATCCCTAATCAAAGAAGCTTTTCTTTACTGCAAGTTGAGTTCATCATAGGAATCCACAGCTATATTTGATGGAGAGATCAACAGATCATGGAGAGCTCAGCCCCAATCGATATATCTATGTGACAGCTCCTGCAATAATGACTCACCAAATTCTGTGGAAGAAGGAGCAGAAAGATTGTGAGACCTAGAATTGTACTAAATCTGTTGTTACAAAAGAAAAAAAGTATCTCTTAAAATGGAGCTGTCTCTGACATGAACTCAGTGACAGGCTCTTTGATCACCTCTGGGGGGTACAGCATTGCCAGGCCACAGAGAAAGATGGTGCAGCCAATCTTGATGAGACCTGCTAGGGTCAGATGGAAGGGGAGGAGGACTTCCCCTATCAGTGGACTAGGAGAGACTCATAGGGGGAGGAGAAAGAAGGTGGGACTTGGAGGAGAAGAGGGAGGGGCCTGTAGAGAGGTACAAGGTGAACACATTGTAATAAATAATAAATAAATAAAAATTAAAAATGGCTGCATAAACTAGACATGGAAATGGCAAAAATCCATTGTACATTTTGACGTGCAAGATAAAATATTTGCAAGGTCACATCACTAGACAAAGAATTACAGGCAAACCATGACTGCTGGGTAAAGGAGAATTAGCCCCTCCAGAGATGAGCCCTATTATTGGCTGTTCAAATCAGAGTCGTCAGTCCTAAAATTAGACATACAGAAATATTTTTAAAAACTCAAAAAGTTTTATTTATATATTGTGAACACACATTATTAAAATAGAACATTAATGAACAAAGAGCCTATGAATGTCAGAGGCGGGTTGAACAAGGGAGGGGATGTAATAACAGTGCCTAGGAGCTAGAGAGAAGGAAAGGAGGAAGGAATTGATATAATTGCATTTCAACAAGAACATACTCGAAAATAATAATATTAATAATACATTCTTAAACATGTATCATATCAAATAATTATAAATATTATACTGTTTATTATCATCATAAAAAGTATCAACAAATACATAACTAGGAATTTAGTATGTAGGAACAAATACCAGGCCTGCATCATTTTATCTTCAAACCATGTAAACTCCTTTCATCATCTGTATTTGATACTAGAGGGCTTGAACACTTAAGAAAATTGCCAAAATAGATTTACTGAAGCTCAATCTAATGATCTGTTGCCATGAACTGATTCTATAAAAATGTCTTCTAGAAATGCTAATACAAGACAGGAAAAATGGTAAAATCAATGGGAATATTAATATGTAGCAGGAAAAACTTTCTAGGCCCCAGTCCTGATAAAGAACTAAGACTACTTGGAAAAGGGAGCATTAACCCTTCTGAGAGATGAACATCCTTATTGTTGTTGCTGCTTAGTGATTCTGGGATTGCAACTGATTTACATGAAGGCTGAGATTCTCTTTGTAAGGAGATGGGATTTGTAGGGAATAAAAAGGAAAGGGCAAGCAATGCAACTATATTATAATCTTAAAAATAAAAGAAATAAATTTTATGTCTTACCTTTTTAGAGTTTCCGGGATATAAATGCTAAGACTAATAGAAATAGACACATCATAATAGCAGATGTACAAATGGCCAAAATATGTAAAAATATTTAAACACTTAAAAAGTAAAGCTCTTAAAATCAGTTATTGAAATATTTTCTGATATCATATCACTTTATTTCAAAATAATTTATGATCTATCAATCTGAAAACCAGACACTGTTTTAGACAAAGAGTTGTTTCTGATACTCTGACGATGAACACTTAAGTAATCTTGAAGACCCAGACTCTATAGTCTTATTTTCTTCAGTACCTTCAACTAAATTGCCTGTAGCATCCCTTTAATAACAGTAACAGAAGCATCCTTTAATAAGAACAGCAAAATTAGTTTAGAATCACTTCCAAGCTGATGCAAGTTCTACCATCATTTAGAACAACAGTCCCCCATATCATACCATTATTTACATGGTAATAGTTCCACGTATTGATACCAATTAATCATTCTAGTCTATTTGTATTGTAATGATACCGCACAGAGAACAGTTTGTGAAGGAGAGATGTTGATAAGCTTCATGACTGTGGATACTGGAAAATATGAACCAAAGGGGCCAAATCCAGTAAGAAACTCCATAATGCATAAATATTGAAAGTATGAGTGACAAGACAGAGAAAGGATGGGAGCTGAACTTGCTCTTTTATTACTAACACATGGCTTATAATAAAAGCTGTAAGATAGTAATGAGGGCAATGTTATTATGACCTCATCATCTCTTAAATGTCTCCCATTCTCATATTCATTACATTTCAAAATGAGGTTTGGGAAAAAAAAAAAAAAACATTCAAGTCAAAACAATTCCTGAAAGCCCTTACAGCTATTTTTCATCAATAGCATTGTTTCTGATAATATCATAGCTCAAGGAAAAATATAAAGCTTCCTCAAATAAACTATACTCCACATAGATATATCCTATTCTGTGACAAACAGATAACGAAAAGCCAATTATAAAAGGAATATTTATATGCTGATGATAATGTGGATATCCTGTTAATTAGTTCATTACAATAATTGAAAACAGTAATCCTTGGGACAGAGAAATGGTTCAGCAGGTACAAGCTCATGTGGCTTGTACCAAAGACCAGGGTTCTGTTCCTAGCCCTCATGGGTGGCTCACAGCTGCCTGTAACTCTAGCTCCCAGGCACAGGTGCTTCCTCAGGCTTCCCTAAAACCAGCACACAGGGACACACATTCACACACACACACACACACACACACACACACACACACACGAGCAGAATATCCTTAAAAAGTAAAAGTAAAGACATGGAAAGCTGAAGAATGTTTATACAATCAAGTAAATGTATTTCTCAATTACCAATAATGCACTTGGAAACTTTGGGATGCATTTTCCTTTATGGCAAGTCATATATCTCCTAAATTTCCTAAGTCACTGATGAAAAATTTTATGGTGAATTTTGTAATTGCATCTTAAAAAATTCCAACTCATTTTATAACTATATAATTATAATTCAAAATAAGCCAGAAGGAATAAAAAAGCATCACCTTGGCTGGTATTACAGTTTTAAAGTTAAACAACCCAAATGACATAAAATTTAAATATTAAATTTAAGTTTGTATTTGTTGTTTTTTTTTCTCATTTAGAAAATGTTTTTTATGTGGTGGACTGAACATGATAATGTCAAAATTTATGATCTATATATTCTGACCCTGAAAGAAATTTAAGTTGATTTCACTTTATTTTCTAAATAGTAGGGGGATAAATTGGCCAAGCCACTTAGGTAACTAGTTCATATAATAATACCAACGTTCTTCTCACAGTAATTTTTCAGAATCATCTTCATGTCACCTACTAAAATATATACCTTGTTTTTAACTCCATTGTGTACCACAATTTGTTGAGGGACATCTAATATGTTTCTAGATTCTGGCTATTATGAATAAAGCTTCACACTCTTCCACCCCTCAAGGAGAGATGATCAGAGAGCCTGCCACTGAGTTCATGCCAGAGACAACCCCTGCTCCCCTTACTAGGGAACCCATTTGGAGACTGAGTCTATGGACTACATATGAGCTGTGGTTTTAGGTCCTCTCCATACATGGTTCTTAGCTGGGGTATCAGTCTCTGCAGGGCCCACAGGGCCCAGTTTTATTGGCTCTGTTGTTCTGTCCCTTCCAGGTCTTTCTGTCTCCCATTCTTTCATAAAATTCCTTGCACTCTGCCCAAAGTTTGGCTCTGGTTCTTCAACAGAGGAATGGATACAGAAACTGTGTTATATTTACACAATGGAATACTAATCAACTATTAAAAACAAGGAAATCATGACATTTGCAGGCAAGTGGTGGGAAGTAGAAAAGGTCATCTTGAGTGAGGAAAGACACACATGGTATATACTCACTTAATAAGTGGATATTAGCCATATAATATAGGATAAACATACTAAAATTCATACTTCTAAAGAAGCTAAACAACAAGGAAGACCCTAGGGATGATGCTCAATCCTCATTTCAGGAAGACAAATGCGACAGACATTGGAAGTAGGAGAAGACAGGTAACAGCACAGGAACCTACCACAGATGGCCTCTGAAAGACTACTGATAGAGGTATAGAATCAGGGGCTGAGACTCATAGCCAAACTTTGGACATAGTGAAGGGAATCTTATGAAAGAATGGGAGATAGAAAGAGCTGGAGAGCACAGGAACTCCAAAAGGAGACAAACAGCTAAAATCTGATGCCTGGAGGCCCTAAAGTAAGGGATACCCCAACCAAGGTCAATGCATGGAGAGGACCTAAAACCTAGACTCAGATGTAGCCCATAGACTCAGTGTCCAAGTGGGAGTGCTAGTAAGGGGAACAGGGGCTTTCTCTGGCATGAACTCAGTGGTTGGCTCTCTAAACACCTCCCCCTGTGGGTGCAGCCTTGCCAGCCTTCAGTGGGAGACAATGCAACTAGTCCTGATGAAACCTGATAGGCTAGGGTCAAATAGAAGGGGAGGAGGACCTCCCCTGTCAGTGGACTAGGTGAGAGGCATAGGGTGAGAAGAAGAAAGGAAGGTGGGGTGGGAATGGGAGGAGATGAGGGAGAGGGCCACTGCTGGGATTCAAATTGAATAAATTGAAATAAGTGGTAATAATAAAAATGAGTGAAAAAATGTACCAAGCCAATTAAAAGTCCTCAAGTTAAAGGCAAAAACAAAAACAAAAACCATTAACAAATCAGCATAAAATTGTTTGGACATATACCCATGCCTGAGATATAACATTAGGATTTACTAAAGTTGTTTTATAAGGATATTAATCCAATTAAATAATTTTGTAACATTCAATAATTTATCAGTAAGTTCTTTGGTTTCAGAAATGGAACTAATATATTTAAACAGCCACACACATTTTATTTTAACTGAAAAAATAATTTTTTTGGTAAAATAGTCATGTTAATGGATTACATCTTTTGGATGAATGAGGAATATGTGATGAATAAGAAATTATATTATGAAAAGCCAATCTTTGTCAGATTAATATGTGTCTGTGCCTGGAGGTCTCTAGACACTTATTAACTGAGACCTAACCATAAATCATGAGAGCAATTACCAGATCCAAACTGTGGTGTTGAATCAATTTCTCTCAAAACTTCTTTGCACTGTTTGCATACCCTTTAGTATTAGTCTTCTGGGGTCATTGGTCACCTGCCTCCTTCAGGATTAGAGTTCAAGGAGTGCTTTGCTTAAAATATCTTTTTTTTTCCTGAGCACAAACCTGGAAATAATCGCTTTCACCTCTGCTCTGTGTTTGGAGGAGGTTGCACAGGTTGCTGCCAAGCCCATCACAGAGGTTGTAATGAACGATACCATAGTGACACAAGAATATGTGCATGGAATAAGAGGCTGCAGGAGGCAGCACCAAAGCTTTCCTGCCACTCACTGCTGATACTGTTTAAAACTTAAGGAAATACTTCTAGATGTATAAAGAAGAGTATAAATGTAGCAAGCTAATTTTCAGAGATATGAGATTTACTGATCTCATATGAATCATCTGAAATCACTGATTCTTCCACTGTATAAATTTTCCAGCTTTTCTTTATCCATTCTTCAGATGATGGAGATACAAGTTGTTTCTAGTTTCTGGCAATGATAAATATAGCTTCTATGAACATAGTTGAGCAAGTGTCCTTATGGTATGGTGGAGCATTCTTTGGGTGTATTACCAGGAGTGGTATAGCCAGGTCTTGAGGTAAAACTATTCTACCAGTTTTCTGAGGAACTGTCAGATTGAGCCCATTGTGTCTGTATAACTTCACACTCCCACTAGGAATGGAAGAGTGTTCTGCTTGCTCCACATCCTCACCAGCAGGTGTTGTCGCTTGAGGTTTTGATCTTAGCTCTGTGCGTAAAATGGAATCTCAGGATCGTTTTGATTTGCATTTCTCTGAAGAGTAAGGACCTTAAACATTACTTCAAAGGTTTCTCGGCCATTGGAGATTCTTGTTAAGAATTCTCTGTTTAGCTCTCTACCCCATTTTTTAAATTTAGGATATTTAGTTTGTTGGTGCATCCTGAAATTTGCAGGCGAATGAATAGATGGAACTAGAAAATATCATCCTGAGTGAGGCAATCCAGAAACAGAAAGACACACGTGGGATTAATTCACCTGTAGGTAGGTATTAGCCATAAAGTACAGGAAAACCAGGTTACAATCTACAGACCCAAATAAGCTGAGTACCAAGGAGGGCTCCAGAGAGGATGCTTGAATCTCACTCAGAAAGAAAATAAAATAGACATCTGAAGTAGATGGAGGGAGGAATCTGGATGGGAGAGGGATAGGCAGGGGAAAAAGGATGAGGATCAGGAGGAAAAGGGGAAGGTAGCAGGGAGAATGGAAATCAGTGGCAGACCATCTCTGGGAAGGGGGAGGCATCTCGAAGTCCATGGGAGTAATTCTAGCTGAGTCTTCCACCAGTTGGGGACGTGAGGCTTGAAGAAGCCACCTCTGTAGCCAGGAAGGACTTCAAGTGGAGGGAGGAGAACACTAACCCAGCCACAAAACTTTGTCCCCAAATTTGCCTTCCTATAAAACTGTACAGGAATAAAGATGGAGCAAAAATTGACGGATTGGCCAACCAATGACAGGGAAAACTCGAGACCTACTTCACGAGTGAGCCAGCCCCTGACACTACTAGTGATACTCTGTTATGCTTGCAGATAGTTTCCTAGCATCTTCTGAGAGGCTTCATCCAGAAGCTGATGGAAACAGATTCCGAGATCCAGAGCCTAACAACAGGCAAAGCTCAGGAAGTCTTGTGAAGAGTTGAAGGGAGAATTAGGAAGCCGAGGGGTTAAGGACACCGGAAGAAGACCTACAGATTAAAATGACCTGGGCTCATGGGGGCTCATAGGGGCTGAAACATCAACTTCAACCAAGGAGCATGCATGGGCTGTACCTATGCCCCCTACATTTGCAGCTTATTCTTCATGTTGGTCCCCTATCAGTTAGAGCAGGAGCTGTGTCTGACTCTGTTGCCTGCCTTGGAACCCTTGCACACAGATGGGCTGTCCTGTCTGGTTTCAGTGGAACAGGATGTGCCTAGTCCTGCTCAGACTTGACACCAGTGTCTACAAGTGCGGGTTAGAAGCCACGGGGGTGGCGGGGCTTCCCTTACCTAAGAACAAGGGGTTGGAGAGTGGGGGATTTAATTCTTGGAATTGTAACAGTTATTTAAATTCACAATCTTAAAAACAAAGAACAATCGCCATAAGTAATTGAATTTAATTGTGAGCATAGCAATTTCGAAGTGAGCTCCTAATTCTCTTTTATGTATTAGGTCACAATCTTGCTATGGAACCTTCTAAATCATCTCTCAGAGTCCTGAGAGAACACGCCCCAGCAGGCTTAGACTCTTAAATCATGTTCAATCTAGTGGTATGCTTAAACATGCATTTTGGTTCTTAATGTTAATAGATGAAAGGAGTGAACCTAGATTGAATTATTGAAGTTCAAAATCATTTATAAAATGTCATCACCCAGAGCATTTACTTATCCATTATAGCAAAAGCCATTAACATTCAGAACTCAAACATCAAAGGATAAACTGTTTTTACTCCCACTAGAAAATGCTGTTAGAGATGAGCACCCTTCCAAAGGCCTATGCAACTCTCCAAAGGCTTCCATGGATTTGGGGCTATCAGTCACACTTAACCATGTTCAAATCCTCTTAAAATTTTGTCATACTTTTCTTTAAGACTTCACATTTATATTCTGTGCTCTAACAATTCTTCAGTTTCCTTATCATTTATTGTATTTAATAGCAATGATATGGGCTATGATATATATAATCAAACTAATAAAATTAAAATCGCTTTAAAGTTCTTTTTCACATAATCACTCCATGGTAAAATTGAAACTTGTATCCAAATAATGTATATGTTAATAACACATTTTAATATCAGAACATGATTAAATACTAAGATAAAAACTAGGATTTTCTCTATTAGGAAATGAAGAGAATATAACACAGCATGGATGAGTGGGAAACTATGTAGATTATAACTGCAGATGTCCTGGCTTCTAATTATCAGGAAGCCATAGAGGAAGATCAGCTGTGCTAAGGAGTTCGAAGCAGGATTTCTCCTAATATCACACCACCTCGTTTCTTGCTCCTGTCTCTGCTTTCCTCCTCTGTCTGTCCCAGATTTTCCCAGAGCAGTCAGTCTTCTTTCACTGATTTATTTTTCCCACATGCCCCCTTTCCTGTCCCAAATGTCCCACCATACATATTCTCTGGACGCCATTTTATCTAAAACCCTGTAATATCTTGATCTGAACTGTCTTTGCTATTGTTCTGGTTTTTACAGGTTTTCAAGAACAGATGGAGTGGGAACATTAGACAGTGATACAGCTAAGTGGATTTTTATCCTCACCAAATACCAAAGAAACCAATATGATTAAATGCTAACCATTATTTTCTACCTTATTTTATACCTGGAGAATAACAGTCAGTATTAAGATAAAAATATATAAAGAATGGTATCAATGAAAAAAATATTTTTCAATTGTTAGAAAACATTTTAGGTTTGATTAATACTTTTCTCCTTGAAGAAAAATATTAATATAGTCTATGTGTATTTACAGAGAGTATTAGAAAAAGCTGTTAAATTACCTAAATAATATTAGACACTCTCTTATTTTGAACTATGAGGAAGGATACATTCATATTTTTAGTAATAGGCACATATATGATTTTATCTTAAAATTATTTTTTGTAACTAGAGATCAAGCAAAATATTATGAATGATATTTGTAATAAATAAATTATTCAGCATATGAAATGGAAAGTATTCATATAATGGATATTGATAAGGGTTTTACCTCTAGAAATTCAATTAAATAAACATTTACAAAATGATAGAAGACATCAATAAACTTATTTCCAAATTTTTAAAAAATATTTTCTGTAAAAGATTAGAAAATAAGTTCAGTAAATTAGAACCACTTCCTTTCATTTCTTTATTGTTGTTATTGTTTTGTTTTTAAGACATGGTTTCTCTGTGATTGCTGGCTATCTATGAGCTAGATTTGTAGACCAGGATGGCCTTGAACTTACAGAGATCTGCTTTCCTGTACCTCCTGAGTGCTGGGATTAAAAACTTGCACCACGACTGCCCAGCAATTGGTGCCACTTCTAAAAACAACAGTAATAATAATGGTTGTTTTTCCATAAAATGATTTGGTGTTGTACTTTGAGATATGAAGAAAAAAATAAAAAACAATATTGATTTGATGAGAAAATAGAGGCAGCAATAAGATTCTAACTTCTATTTTGCATACAAATGTGTAGTTTTAAATATGTATTCTTGAAATTAATTTAGTCATACTGTGACAAGAGCACCTACTGAAGAATCCAAGTGTAGAAATTTTAAAATATAACATACCTGAAAAGCCAATGTGTATTGAAAATTATTTCAGCAAAAATTCCAGTGTTAGATGTTTAAAATGTGTATTTTTAAAAATCAATCATATAAAGAAGACAGAGCAGCACAAAATGTTATACATCTGAGTTGCTGGATTGTTTTATTTTAGTAAAAGTTGTTATCATGTCATGGATGTACAATCAACACAAGAGAAATTATCCCATTATGACCATAATGTGTAGCAATTAAAACTTACTAAGAAAAGAGAGATGTGCTTGACTATGTAATAGTGTGTAATCAAATAAAAGAGTGGCTATCAGAGTCTATATTAGCTATTTTTGCACTGGCAAAACACCACTACCAAATTCATTTATGAAAGAAAGTGTTTAATTTGGCTTTCGTTTCAGAGGGTCAGAGTCTGTGATGATGGAGCAAGGGGATGAAGAGGTAAGTGCTAACAGAGCACATCTTGGTGTTCAAGCAGAAGGAAATGGCACACTGGAGACTTTCAAAACCTCCAAGCCTGACCCCAGTGACACACATTCTACAGCAAGGCCACCAGCTTCTAATACTT
>REGO01000468.1:67840-91464 GCA_010120015.1 Rhombomys opimus | reverse complement strand
CATTTTTCCCAGGGTCCTTCTTCTTGCTTAGCTTCTTTAAGTGTACAGATTTTAGTATCTTTCTCTAATATGTCTAATGTCCACTTATAAGTGAGTATATATTTGTGTCTTTCTGCTTCTGTGTTACTTCACTCATGATGATCTTTTCTAGTTCCCACCATTTTCCTGCCAATTTCACGATTTCCTTGTTTTTAATTGCTGAGTAGTAATCTATTGTGTAAATGTACCACAATTTCTCTATCTATTCCTCGGTTGAAGGACATCTGGATTTTTCCAGATTCTGGCTTTTATGCATAAAGCTTCTACAAACATGTTTGTGCATATGCCCTTGTAACTGAGCATATATTGTGTTTATGCCTAGAAGTGGTATAGCTGGATCTTGAGGCAGCACTATTCCTAATTGTCTGAGAAAGAGTCAGATTGATTTCCAAAGTGGCTTTACAAGTTTAGTTTCCCACCAGCAATTCTGCACATCCACTCCAGCATGTGTTCTCAGTTGAGTATTTGATCTTAGCCATTCTGAATTATGTAAGATGAAATCTCAGAGTCATTTTGAATTGCATTTTCCTGATGACTAAGAACATTGCACATTTCTTTTTTTAATTTTTTTAAGTTACAGTTTATTCACTTTGTATCCCAGCTGTAGCCCCTCCTTCATTCCCTCCCAATCCCACCCTACCTCCTTCTTCTCCTATGCCACTCACCCAGTCCAATGATAGGGGAGGTCCTCCTCCTTGTCCTTCTGACCCTGCTCTATCAGGTCTCATCAGGACTGGCTGCATTGTCTTCCTCTGTGGACTGGTACAGGCTGCTGCCCACTCAGGTGGAGGTGATCAAAGAGCAGGCCAATGAGTTCATGTCAAAGACGGTCCCTGTTCCTATTATTGGGGAACCTTCTTGGACACTGAGCTACCATGGGCTACTTCTTTGCTGGGGTTCTAAGTTATCTCCATGCATCATCCTTCTTTGGAGTATCAGTCTCAGAAAAGACCCCTATGCCCAGATTTTTTTTTTTTTTTTTTGGTTCTGTTGATTTCCTTGTGGAGCTCCTGTTCCCTCCAGGTCTTTCTCTCTCCCCTTCTTTCATAAGATTTCCTGCACTCTGCATTTCTTTAAGTGTGTTTCTCTGCCATTTGATATTCCTCTATTGAGAATTCTCTGCTTAATGCTGTCCCTATTTTTTAGTTGGATTACTTGATTTGTTGCTTTTTAATGTCTTCACTTCTTTATATATCCTGAATATTAGTTCTCTGTCAAATATACATTTGGTGAAGATCCTTTCCCAGTTTGTAGGCTGTTGTTTTGTTCGGATAACAGTATTCTTTGCTTTACAGAAGCTTTTCAATTTCATGAGGGGTCACTTTGAATGTGAGGCTACAGTCCTGCTTTCCTGATTCCAAATAGGATGCATGAGAAATTTCTTGAGATACCTTCTACCTGGCAGAGCTTCTGGCCAATCTGTGACATTCCAACATCCCAGTGTTTTCAGAGCACCATATGAAAACCACACTTAGAAGAATTCCTAGCAACTTACCAGGTTTGATTGTTATAGCTGGAAAAAAATGATTTCTGGAAACCTTTTTACATGTTTTGACTTGACATATTTTGTGTTAGGTATATTTATGACAAGATTTGTAGAAAGTTTCAAAACTTTTAAAAAGTTTTTTTTCTTTTTAAATTTTAAAACTTTCATATGTACAAACTATAGGATATTTATGTCACTTCTACCAAATATAAAGACATGCTCATCTGTAAATTCTGAAAGCAGTAAAGGTAAGAAACTGTGAAAACAGACAATTAAAATTGTGCTTCTATTTTACTGTGCTCATTTATAATTTTAATGTTCGTTTTATTAATTAATTGAACATTTAGTACATTTTTTTCCTTACACTCACACTTCTCTCCTTTCCTTTCAGGTATGCCCCTTGTGCCATCTCTACTGAAATTTGTGTAGTCATATATTTTTTTAAAACCCATCAACTTCAATTAGTGTTTGGGATGTGCCCTTGAGTTGTGACCATCTACTAGAACACGTTCCATCTACCACACTTAGATAAAACCAGGCTGTTCGAGGCCAACTATCAGTTTCCAATAGCTCTTCAACTAGGAGGGACTTCACTAACGATCCTCCTTTCCATTCTTGGATGATGTCCTATACCTCCAGGTGAGCACCACTCTTCAACCTTATCAAAGAAGTTTTTTTCACAGTCAATGATGATCAACAGAGACCAACAGCTCGTCAAAGGGCATAGCATGAGAGACAGTAGAGACTAAACGGAACATTTGTAATGCACCTTGTCTTCTCAAGGTTCAGGGAATCATTGTAGGCCAGCAATAGAAAGATTATAAGAACCAGTGGAGGCAGAGGACTACAAGGAAGGTGTTTGTGGCCACAACAGGACGTTGGCAAAGAAGACCTCAGAGAGTTTGACCTGCCCAAGCTCAAGTCTGATCATTTACAATTTTAAGAGTAATGTTGAAGTGTCATTAAACTTCTAAAAGTCTATATGAAATTTAAGTACATAATACTTTATTCATGATTAGCCACTCTATCTATATGCATCTTTCTCATTTTTTACATTCAATTCTAGGGCTACTACTACAGGTTTCCCCCAAACTGGTGGCTGTTTTATTTCATATATTTGAGGATTGAAATCTTCAACTAGGATATTCTTTGACAATTTGACTAGTGGAGGGTCTGGCCAGGGATTTCTATCACCTTCACACGGTATTCCTCAGATTGTACTCATTGTCCTCACTTTTGCCTATCTCTGTTCCAATTTACTTTGTTTTCTGTTAAAAAAAAAAAAAGAAAGAAAATCCTTAATGACATGCAGGTCTACATGGAAGTTAACATTTTTACAATAGTTCCAAAAAATAGAAAATTTCTAAAATGAAATCAATATGTTTAAAGTATTACAACATAATAAATGCCCCAATCAGAAAGGTGAGGGCAGCTATCAGGTTTTGGAGAAAATATTAAGATGACCCTCACAAATTAAAGAGCCCCAACCCCTATACAGGAGGACAAGGTGTGACCTTGTTGAGCATGATTAGCAATCTGTCACCCCAGATTCTACCTCTCAGGCCTTCATACCCAACAACACTCTATTTCTTTTTAGACTTGTCCATCTAAAAACTACCTCATTGCAATATTTTTTTACTGACTGGCCTGTCAGAACATAGGGACATACCCTGGTCTCTATAAAAATCAAACCTGTCCTTCATAATCTCAGGGCTAGGTCCTATACCCATTTTTCTTTGTGTATTCTCTCTTACAGATACCTGACATGGACTCATATGGTAGGTTTTGATGGGAGTACATTGTATCAGGAAGTGACTCACGGAGAGCAATCAGGGACATAAAAGACCATGGAAATTATAACTACTTGTGTACAGTACTGTGGCTTTTATGCCTTAATAGATTCTGAACCTGAGTAAACAACTGAGGGTAACTCAGGGAAAGGTGTGAACTCTAAGGAACACGTTTGTGATGCCCTAAAGTCTGACCTTCCCTGCTGCTGGGGGTACCACATTGGATATTATGCCCATAGTTTAGCAATAGCATGTACTATGCATCCCAGTGTGTAACCAAACTATTACTCAAGACAAATTTGAGATGACTGGCTGAATTCATTTCTATAGGTAGCCTATAGTATACATCTATAATGATCTTCATTAGCAAGGCAGCAAAGGATTTAGAGGGATTCCTGTGATACAGAAGATACTTGCTTATGCTGTAGAAGGTTGAGCCATGACTAGGTTGATCAGTGATGGTATTAGGCACAGAACACCCCTGTGAGATTGTCTTCTACCCTTAAAAGTACAACAGCTAATGATATGGTTTTGAGAATAGAAGGTAAAGAAGGCACTTGCTGCCTATATTGATAATATAAGTAACTCAGTCCTGGGACGTGCTTATAAAAAAAAAAAAAGCATTTCCTGAAGGTTATCCTATGACCTTTACAGATGATTGGTGAGTAAGCCACACCCCCCCTACATACAATACAAATTAATTGGCAAAACACTACAATGGTCACATTGGTCAGGGGCTCATCCTAAGGACCTCATTTGACTTGATTACCAATACGGATCAGCTCACAATCTAGGAGCTGAGAATTAGAATTTGAATATAAAACTTGAAATGGTACAATTCAACCTGTAAGAAATGCTGCATCAAGGAGTATATTATACACACACACACACACACACACACACACACATATGTGTATATATATATATATATATACCCATTAATTTTTGTTACTACTAAACACCAGAGTGCAGATGCATGAGGTAACGATGAGTATGAGCTCACAGTGTGAGCTCACATGGTTTCTAGCTGTGAAGAACTCACTTCACCTGGTGCTCGATCCTGAAAGTCTTCTTTGAATCTAAACTGCTAGTTCTGTGGGAAACTATCATTCTTACCATTTCATTTCAGTCCATATGGTCTCAATACCACAAACAGTTGATAATCTTTAACCAGTGGTGCATATATGAGGATACAATAATGCACATCTGAAGAACATCTGCCACATTTACTTGTGTTTCCTATGAATAAATGAGTGGTAGAAAAGTAAGTAAAAAGTGGGGAGATGAATGAAAGGAAGGTTGAAGGAGAGGAAAAGAAAGAAGGGAGGAAGAAATAGGACAGAGGAACAGAGTAAGGGAGGACGAAAGGATGGAGAAAAAATAGGAGGCCTAATGCTAAATATTATCTGCTGTTACTCTTCTGGTCAGTTGATATGCAGAAGCTCAAAAGAAAGCACAAATTCTTCTTCTCACTCAGCTTTCCTGCATAGGTTTTCCCTATGCAGACTACCCCCCTCACCAGGGATCTATGTGTCGCTCTTACTTATCACTGTGTCATAAATTTCTGCTCCAATAGCCAACATTTAAGTGAAAACCAGGGGCACACATCATCCTCTTGACACTAACAGAAGAGCTTTATAGTCTCTCTGGTTTTTCTTTGTGTTCTGAATATGACCTTGAAGTAGAACTCTTTCTTCTCTCAAATTGAATGTGTGTACTAGTAAATTGAGCTAACACACTACTCTTCTATGTCTTTCCTCTCATCCAGAGCAAGAGTATTTCCTTAACTATCTTGATAAATTCAGGCAGTTTAGACAATTGAAATCATAACCAGGATTGTTTAATTATGGCCTAGTAAACCTGGTAAATTTTAAATAAAAGTTCAATGATTGAGTCATCGCTTCCTAGCTAACCTTCACTTGCTGCTTCTTGTATAATGTGGGATGTTTAAGACCCATAGCTAATTTTGGGAAAAGTTTAAGATTATCTTAACAATAACTGGACAGCTTGTTTTTTGTACCATGGCATGCTCATAACATTACTAAATACTGTTGCTGCTTTCCATGCTACAATATTCTTGTGACAGTGTGATGGATAGTAAGCAGTAGTGATGCTGCATGGCATGATAGAATGTTCCATGTGGATTTATAAGATGTCTGTGTGGCTCCCAGGTAGAAGAATGGTGGTAATACAGCCCCCTACCTTGTCAGAACTTGTATTCTACTCGTCTAAATTAAGAAAGAACTATAATCACTGTCTCCATTTGGTGACAATTACTGTTCATACTTTGTGACTGTGTACTCTTGAGATCAATTGGGTTGCTCTACTGGAGAGTTGCATTTTCCAAACTTGGTTGACTTATGATGGCAAATCATTATAAAGTACAAGAGTTTGTGTCACTGTTGTAGCTGCCATGCTCATGCTAGTGGGTGAGTGTGCCCAGAATGTGCTCCCAGGTTCCACCATGATGAAGTGCATTGCTGCAGTCCAGAAGCTTTGCATTTTCCACTTTTCATGTGGACTACAGGATGCAGGCACAACAGAAATGTGAAATGTGCTTCTCATATATTCTTATTTATGTCAGACGTGACAAACATATCATGATGTGGGCACCATTGTTGTCACAATACTGACACTAATAAGTGTAATTCACAGCCTCATGACACCCAGGGCAGTGTGCAGCCCATACCAATGTTGTATAAGTCTCTTAAATCATATTTTGGAAATAAAATCACCATGAATTTTGTTTTTCTGACAACTTCATCATGTAGCTCTTCTTACTCTGGTCTAGACCCTATTTTGCTTTCTAAGAAGGTACTTTCCTCACTCCCTAAAAACCTCAGGGACCAGCCAAATTTAAGTTCATTTTAAGGCATCAGGAAGGAAAGGTGATATTAAGATTGAAATTAATGATAAATATAACATATCTTTTTGATATCTTGTTGGGTCAAAGGTTCTCAAATGACCCAAATTCATTTTCTGGGTCTAGGAGAAAGTTCAAATGTTTCTGAGCAACCTAGGCTTTTGCCTTCTATCTATAAAGTGTAGACATAAATCTGAGATAAGAGGAAGCAGAGATCATGACCTAGTCTCTGTTCTCATTCTCACCCTTAAATGGAATGCTCTGAAATGTTTGAATTCTTCAACCCAGGTCATATCCAAGGTATCAGGCACAGCAAGAGGCATACAATGTAGACCACATGCATATGGCAGTCTATAAAACTTGAAAAATATTTTTAATGTTTAGGATTTTGGTTATCATCAGTTCTAGATTTCTGGTTACTATCTGTGTCTATTTGGAGGAATAGAGTTTGATTAATGTATTATATGCATATTTTTTCTTACTAGATCAGACATTAAACCTTTTTAACCTCTGCCCACTCAGCTCCTGAGTACATGCTCATGGACTCAAAATCCAACTTTAAAAAGATTGCAAGGCTTCCTCCAGAAGAGTAGAATTCAGTTATATGCCTGCCAAAAGTTTTAGTTAAATAAGACACGAACACATTCATTTTGGAAATGACATTCTCTTCTGTTGGTAATGGAAAATCCTATTTCTAAAACAACCCTATAAAACTGCTCTTTTACCATTAAGAAAAAGATAGAAGAGAAGGATAACTGGAGAAAGCACAAAAAGAAATAAGTTGTAAGGACTAAAATACATAGGATCTGGATTACACAAAGGAATCAAAGTCTTTTAGATAACAAAAGAATGGCTTGCATATGAACTCACAGAGACTGTGGCAATATACATAAGAGCTGCCTGAGTCTGAACCAAGTAGGGTCCTAGAGCTGAAGTAAACAAATGCTTCCATCCCTAACCCAGAATTAACCTCTAACTGATAGTCACATTTAATTTAAAAATTAGTATTCTCCAACAGAATCTCCAGGGAAACAAACCATGCCCCCAAATAAAATAAATGGCAAACACAAAACAAAACCAATAACCTCTTTTGTTCTTTGGAGGTTCTTTACCTCTTAATAGTAAATCTAAGTATTTTTTTAATAATCTTACATGTCCTTTGAATATACACACATATAAAGGTATATATGTATATATATTGTGTATATGTATATACAATGTGTTTCCCAGTTTTGAACATATGTGTCTACACTGGTATTTATTTCTTGTGCTTATTCTTTGGCATTTTTTTTTCTTTTTCTAGTTGTTTTGTCCTATTATGATTTTTTTAATTTTTGTCTTATCTTATTTTGTATTATATATTAGTATTATTTTAATTATTATTCTTTAAATGCCTGTTTATTTTTCTAAGAATAAAAAGAAAGGTCGTGTATCCAGATGGGAGTAGACGTGGAGTAGTAGTGGTAGGAGTGAAGAGAGGAGGAGCTAAAGTTAGAATATATTGTGTGAAAAAATCTGTTTTCAATAATAGCAAAAATAATATAGTAAAATACAGGAAATGAAAGCTAGCTAGTAGAGTTGAAGCATCCAGTATGGTACAGGTTTAATTTCTCCCTATTCTAAAACTCAAGTATACATTGTTTCTAGCAAAAGGACCGAATTGTCAAGTTGGGGAGAGCAAACAAAAGCATTGGTAATAGCCTGTAATTTGAGGGAATCTCTTGGAATCTTACAGGCCAACTGATCCAAAAGATGTAAGAATTTCCTGACACTGTGATTCTTATGTTTCAGCCTCTCAGAACTAGTACACATATGGTCTTGTTGCCAATATATACATATAGATATGGATTTGCTAGTTAGTGAATTTGAAGGTATCTTTTCACTACTATGAAAAATTGTAGACTTTAGAACACAGTGATAAATTATATAGTTAATAAAAACAAGCTATATTATATTACTTATTTTTTTGCGGCTGTAATAAAATACCACAACCAAAGCAATATGTGGAATAAAGAGTTTAGGTAGGCTTTTGGTTCCAGAGGTAAGTCTAAAGCCATGATGTTGGGAAATCATGACAGTAAGCAGCAGGGATGGAAGCTTGAACTGCAACTGACAACTGACACCTTTTTAAAATTATTATTATTATTATTATTATTATTATTATTATTATTTACAGTTTGTTCACTTTATATCCTAGTTGTAGTTCCCTCCCTCATCTACTCCCAGTCTCATCCTCCCACCCTCTTCCTCCCATATTCCTCTTCCCTAGTCCAATGATAGGGAGGTTCTCCTTTCCTACTGTCTAGCTAGTAGAGTTGTCCCAACAGTACTGACTGTATCCTCTTCCTCTGTGGGCTGGCTAGGTTGTGGCACCAGGAAGAAGTGATGAACAGTGTTCATCATCATCAACTTGAAACACAAATGCAGAGAATGCAGCCTTCAAGTAAAGAGAGGCCGTAAGCTCTCAAACCCTATTCCAAATGGCATGTGTGCACCCCTCCTAAACCTTCTCAAACACCAATGTGGAACCAAATCTTCAAATGTCTAAGATTGGGGGCTGGGAGTCATTTCTCATTCAAATCACTACAGTATTTATTTTTGTTTATCTGAATATAAAGCATAAAATGTAGATTTGTGCTAAGATAAGAAAGAACAAGGGAGGAATTCTTCTAGAGTGTTATAAACACAGATTTCTTCATCACAAAGAATGCATTTTTAACTAGTTTGCAAACAATGTGTTTGAGTGGGTAGATGATATTCCAACTTTATGGTATGTTTTAAACAAAAGCTTTAGGTGAAGTGTAAGGATTTACTGTGAATATGAAAAACTCATGTTAACATATGTTTTAATGAGATTTATAGAAACACCAGAGCCTTGAACATGAATTATTGCAACAAGGATAAGAAATTGAAAGGGAAGAATTAGAATAATTGGTTAGACTAACTCTACAGCACTTTGATGCTATGTCTATTAGTAAATATACTAGAGAAAATGAACTCATTTAGCTTCACATGTTATAGTGTAACTATCAATGAAACAAGGTGAAAATGGTTATATTATGAGATACCAGGCATATTCCTTAATTTTAAGTGTTGTTAATAAGAGAAGTGCGTGCTTTTAATTTGTTAGTTTTATGTCATCAGGTGCACATTGCCATCTGGTCTACCTCAGCCTGCACTGTGTCTGTGATTATAATTCTCTATATTCCTTATGACTTTATGCCCTACAAGATGATAGGATGCATTGTTCCACAAAGAAAATATATTGTAATAACACTATTATAAAACTCATAAATAAATAAGATGACCTTAGAGAATTCTGTGATTTGTGAAAGTTTTAGCAATTCTAAAAGAATGTAACAGTGGTGTCACTAATTGAACATAATTCAGAGAGCAAGAATAACGTATTTGTAAATAAATTTCACACATATATTGATAAGAGCAGAGCACAGATTTGACATCCTGAAACCAAGGAGAGAAAGTGAAAATTGAATGAAATATAGTAACATTGACCAGGGGTATTTGCATTCTCTATAAAATGCCTGAAATCCACATAAACAGTGAGGTTTTTTTTGCTGTCACAGCCTAGAAGAGCAATACTAAGCCATGTTTGGTCTGCCTGCTGGGATCACTGCGTGGAATAAAACAACAGAGAGAAACCAGATAACAGAAACAACCTGTAGAATCGCTGAAATCTGAGTTACTGTTGGCATCCCTATGGTCTACTGGAATTCAGGTAGTTATTACATCTGTTGTCAGATCTAGCCTCCCTTGTTTCAGGAAAGGGGATTTTGAAATTTCAGGAAAGGAATGTCAATTATTCAATGATCTATCCACCCTATATGCTAGCTCCTACTTTGAATATCATCCAACTACTTGCAAAAGATAAATCTGTTAATTTTTGAAAATAATACTATATACATATCTTGAAGCCTTGTCTACAAACTCCTAAGCCAATTATAAAGCAAAATGTTAAGAGGATAATATCATAAAGAATAACAGACTGAATATGTTTTGTTTAAGTCCTCTGAAATGAGTGTTCTGGCACAAACACATACAAAGATAAACACATAAACCCTGCTGTGTTTGCTATGAAAACAGGTTCATTAATAAATACATGTGAATCTATTTTCACACCTCATAGACCTCTGAATTCAAATCATAAAAGTATGTGTTTCAATTAATGAAAGGTAGATTACAAAGGGAAAGAGGAGAACCCGGAGAATTACATTAGAACAGCAAAGCTATTAGTAACCTCACAGAGAAGCATTGGAGTGTTTTAAATAAAAATCTCTATTTGCTTTTCTAGTCCACATTCTAGAGACAAATGAAACCTTCAAGCATATTTGCATACATTACTGCCAGAAAAGGTTTTAGTGAAAATGAAACTAAATATCAACTCTAATATAGAATCTTCTACATCTTTGGTTTTCTCTCAAATGGTTGACAAACTTGGTGTTAATTTCACTAAGAAACATTTTTTTTTTTTAAGTACTCTTTGGTCAAGGAGCCAAATGTGAAATGAGATCATCTGACCCTATCCTTGTTAATGCTATTGTTTGACATTTCATTTCATAAAATCTACTCCACTTCCTTCTTAAATATCTACAGTATGTTTTTATACACCTAAGCTTGCACCCTGACTCACCTTTTCCAAATTAGATATTAAAATAGTCAACACCATAATTTCCCCTAGACTCCTATTCATGGATGTGCACAGTGTTCCAAAAAACATGCTTCGTTTACCGAGAGAAAGAACCCTGCAGTGTGTCTCGAGCCTGAAGGCTTTGATATATGGCACTTCTTTGGAGATACAGTTAATGAAAACAATTTTGGGGTACACTGGTTTCTTTGAGGTCGTCATCTCTGAAGAGTGCAGTTTAGAATGCAACTGAAATTATTTCAGCTAGCAAAAAATAAAGCAATTAAAAGTGTGTCTTTAAAGATCTACATAAGGGCACATTTGTCCATAAAGAAATATAAATTAATAAACAGTAATTAAATACCTTTATTATGATACAGTAAACACTCATTAATTAATTCACCAACTAGATATACATGAAGTCATAGCTCAAAAATGAGAAAAGAACTTAATTGTTTTGCAGGTTAAGCTTTCAAAAATAAATATTGTTTAGATCAAAGTTCAGAGTTAACTCTGGCTATGTATTTAAAGGTTCACATCATCAGACAGATGGCAGAAATTACAGAGATTACTACAACTGTTACTAAAGAAATGCTTTATTTCTGATACCTAGTAATCTGTGATAAAATCCTAACAGTATATGCACACATATAAATATTTTTGCCTGTTTTCATGTGGTGAGTGATTGAACTATATTACAGTTTTTTGTTTTAGATAACATTAAAATAAAATTGGAAGCTTTAACACAATTTGACAATCTCCACAGTGTTAATGTTTTTCTTTTGCATATTGAGAATCATCATTTTTTAGACGTGGCCAACATTTCACATATGAAGATACAAATGACCATACTAACACAGGTCTAGAGAGATTACCAAGCCCAACCATGTGAGTTCCATCCCTGGAGCATGGTAGAAGAAGATAACTAAACCTCATCAGTTATCTTCTTGCTATATGTATAGAGGTCACACAAACACATATACATACACACACATAATTTAAAAGCCAGCAAAATAATACTTATAAGTATTCAGAAGAAATTAAGTTAGGTAAAATTTAACAAATTGTTTAGGCTTTATGTACTAATATTATAAAGACTTGGAAAAGAACAAAAAGAGGATTTAAATCAATGTGGAGATACACTTCCCATATTGAAAAAAATATTAATCCACACTCTAACTTTCATATTTAATGCAAGTCTTACAAAAAACTTAGAAAGTATTTGAGACCTACAAGCCAACTCGGATTTAAGGAAAAAAGCATGTGTTCCAAATTTCTGAAATTATCTTCCAGTGAAAATTACAAGGAAAAATTCTGTCCAAGGCAAAAGCTTATCATTTAATCATAATAATCAATAAACTACAATATGGACATTATTTTAATGCATATTTTAATTAATAAGAATACAGATGCTAGAAAAGAATGGTGAATATATGTCTAACTGAACTACTCTAAAACAGAGGATCAATTATTTTGAAGAAGGTGAGCCATTTTAACAAGTTAAAAAAATGATCAACGACCATAGAGGTGGAAAACCTACAAGGGCTAACGAATATCTGTTCACAATTTTTCTGTCAATATCACTCTCATGGTTTCTATCAGGAATACAATTGAGAGGTAGGGTTCTTTCTCATGTAACAATGTTATGTTTATCTCTGAATAGATCTTTCATATGTTGAGAAACAACTTCTTATCTACCAAAATGGTGACATTTCTACTAAAGAATTGAACATTCTCTGGTGTGGAGTGCTGGAGTTAGTGTCTGAAGTAGTGGAGTCTGAGTTCCAGCATCTCCTCCTCTAAAGCATGTAACACTTCAGAATAATACAATGTTCCAAAGTTAGTGTCTTCCTTGTGTCTGCATGTATGACAGACACTAGCATTATCACTATGAAGATTACGATTGCTACAGTCCTTGCTTTTAATTACGAGCAATTCTAAAGTTTCCCCTTAGTATATATAAGAAGTTGAGAGACTAGCTTAATTCCACTCCTGGGATGTCCCCTGCCTCCTGCTGGGTGACAGATTGAAAACTACAGCCAACACGTAAAAACAATATTAAACACAATAGAACAAGGCACCTTTCAGTAAAAAACACTAACACCTTTCAACTTCACTGTTAGGATAGCATCAGAGAAAAAATCAGGGTGTGACTTAAAGAGGCTTCTTTTAGAACTCTCCACTTTTAAACAGTCAGATCATCATAAATGAATTTTTTATAACTTGAATACCGATTATCTTTGTATTAAGCTCTGGGCAGTGTCTGAACAAAATGAGGATCACATCATGTTTTCTTTTCATTAAACAGGACATGTGTTGAACATAAACATTGAGGCTTTTTTAGGAAAAAAAAACCTTCTACACATTTTTGTTTACAATTACCATAATTTAAATTATCTTAAGTATTTTGAAACCACATTGGTATTTGTAAAACAGTGTTTTGAATCATTCTCGTACAAAGATTGTTATTCAATACTAATAAAAGATCATGAGCTCTGGGTAACAACAACCACACTTCCATTTCCCAGCTTTGTAGTATTCTTCTTTACAAAGTTGTATAATGTCTTCAATGTATAAATATTAATTTTGCATTACCTACTTTTGAGTGTACCTATGGAGCTGTATGTACCAGTGTTGAAATCCTGTAGCCAACTAGTATCAGCATAAGCACATGCTGATAGAAAACTTCTTGATTTGGCAAGACATTTTATTCCTTCTTATGCTGTATTTGCATACTAAAAAAGTATTACTTGATGCTTCTGTGTATAATTTTCTACCTTAGGCTATCTTGAAGGACTAAAACTCCAACTACCTTTGAGTAAATAACTGAGGGCTCCAAGGTTAAACTACAGACATAGCATATTGATCTCTCTCATCCACCCTTAAAGACTTAGGAGAAAAATGAATAAGCTAGGAAAATATGAGGAAAGGGATCAGCAAAACACAGAAGATGGTAGGTTCTGATTACAATAACAAGCAGAGGCGCAGCAAACACACAGGCTCAGGGGAGACATGAAGCAGTGAAGAGAACTGATCTTTCTGCAGATAGCTGAAGTGACTACAAATTAGAACTGAGCAAGGACATTTGGTTGGCTAAGAATGTGGGACAAGAAAACTGCTAAGGTCCCCCTCTGGGGAATGTCTACAGATTTGCTTTGCCGCCTGACATCCTGTCTACCCATGCATGGAATTTACTTCCAGGCAAAATCATTTGCTTTGTTTCTTCTCAAGTGTAACACAATATACTTTTAGATAGCCCAGGTTTTATTTTGTTTGTTTGTTTGTTTTGTTTTGTTTTTGTTTCCCCTCCTCACAGACCCATGTATTCCTGCAGAATGATTGATTCCCAATTAATGGCCATTGATTAATTTATTCTTTCCACATATATTTGTTCAAATAATTTTTAGATAATGATTAATGAAATGATTAAGATAAATTAAGCAAATAGGCAGACCATCTATGAATTGTGAAGAACACATTCAAAAGAGAGAAGGAAAAGATGAGAAAACAAAGAAGCCACACATGGGGAGCTTCTGTGCCTCTTATTCTACAAATAGATAAGTGCTCCAGAAGAAAGTGCCCAGAGAAAGGGGACAGAACTGATGCATATGCAGGAGAGGTATTTAAAACTGGACAACTACAAGCCTAATGCGCCAGCCAAAAGTAAGGTTAATTCAAAACACAAAATTATTCTCACCACCAACCACATTAACAATAAGAGCAAACAAAAAGCACAAGGTTTTTGAAGCCCACAAAATACATAGAAAGAGAGAAACAAAACTATCAGAATTTTTCAGAAGCAAAGAATAGGGTGGCTAGTAGTGAATGTATAAGGGTTATTTGCATCATTATTAACTTGGGTTTAAATCAACCTGGGCAGGCAAATGCTTTTTAACTGGAGCATTGATGAATGGAAGAATTAAGTCAACATGTGCATTATTATGACAGAAAACTGCATTTGAATGAAAACAAAGTTTGGTTAATGACATGGGATGGTAGAAAAAAATGATTCTGAACACATAATTTTATATGTAGTCAAGTTTAATTAATGAAACATTCTAAAAGGACAGCTTTCAAATGTTAATTGCACATATATGTTTTCTGAAACACAAAATAGTTTTTCAAACAGGGTCTATTTAAGAAAAAGAGGAATCAGTTCTGAGAAAAAGAGACATTATGGCAGAAATGCTTGAATGCAAAAATTCAAGAATTCAAGAATACAAAAATGGAAGGAACTTAAGTTTCCTATGGCAATTGTACCTGGTCTAGGAACAGGAGAATTCAGAGGCCTCAACCAGCATTTGAGGACCTCAGGACCTAACCTGTCCCATATGGTCCCTCAGCTCTCCTTTGCACATTGTCATCTAAGTTATGGATCCATCATTTCTGTTGGCACTATATCCCTATGGCTTTGCCGCAATATCACCTATGAACAGAAGATTTTCCTCACGAAAAATAGTTGATGATAACTTTTTTAGGTGTTCAGATTTTAGTATGTTTATCCTATGTTATATGTCTAATATCCACTTAATAAGTGAGTATATACTGTGTGCATCTTTCTGCTTCTGGGATACTTCACTCAGCATGGTCTTTTCTAGATCCCACCATTTGCCTGCAAATTTCATGATAGGCTAAGGTCAGATGGAAGGGGAGGAGGACCTCCCCTATCAGTGGACTTGGAGAGGGGCATGGGAGGAGCTGAGGGAGGGAGGATGAGATTGGGAGGGAATGGAAGAAGGGGCTACAGCTGGGATACAATGTGAATAAACAGTAATTAATATATAAAATAAAAATTAAAAAAATAAAAATTCAATAATTCAAAAAAATAGATGATAAAGTATTCAGATGTTGATTAAAAAAATATGGTGTTATAGAGTATGTGAGACCAAGGAAGCATAAATTCAAAGTGCTTCTTTTCACTCAAAATTACCTCTTGGCTATGGGAAATATGATTTTAGGTGAGGTTTATTGGCATCTTTAGTCATATTTGCGTGTTGCTATAAACTACCTTTTTGCAAACAATAAGACCATCTGAGTAATTTATTTAAGTTCATTTCTTTTTTGGTAGTAACTGTTTTTGAGCCAGACTCTCTCGCAATAACCCAAGAACTCACTAGGTAGCTCAGGTTTGCTTTGAACTCTGCACTTCCTCCTCAGCTTCCCCAGTGCTGGGATCATGTTTGCACAGGAATGTATTGTCTGTTTCTGGGGGCTCGTACAGGAAGATTCAGAATCCATCATCTGTGATGCCATGAGCTATGATGTCAAGCATGGTGCTGGGGCAAACGAAAGATAAAAAGAATGAAACAGATTTTAGAACTTATATCTGTCAAAAAAAAAAAGCAACAAAAACAGCAACAACAACAACAAAAACTGAAGTAGTTAAAATGCCTTTACAATGGCTTGATAGCTTGTTAAACGTGTGGGTTCATGTCAGGTAATATGTGTGTCAAATAATGATTTACTTATAACTGTGCATTCTTTATGTCTATGGGGATTGAAATGGCATGTATACTTAAAATAGCTTTTAAACAATTTTGAATTAAGTAACTTATTAATTCTGCAAATAAGGCAATCTTATCTCTTGAAAATTTGTGGCTTTTTTCACTTTAAGTTTATATAAACTTTTAAAAATGTAGTAATAGCTGGTTAGGTCAAGACAGAATCAGGTTCAATATGCATAAAATGAGTAAAATATATTCAATTTGTTATGGCCAAATCCAATTCCCAAAGTATGAAGTTTTAAAAAGCTAAAGCTTGGAGTATAAAATTAGCATTTTGATCACTCATTTTCCACAAATTGTTTGAATCACTACAATATACGTTCCAAAGTTTGTCTTTTAGGATGTCATGTATATTACAATAAACTTTAAATGTCACCAGAGCTCTTGCTTCTTGTGCAATGGTTTTGACAATAATGATCTCACAGAACAGTTATGTGCTTAGGCCTTCCATAAAATAAAGGCAGAAAAAATAGAGGAAGGAGGTTGGGAGTGAAAAAGAAGTCAGTAGGAAGGAAGTATGACAGCGTATATGTTGAGAGCGATGATCAAATCACCACACATTGTGTGTGTGCATGAAACTCAAAAAGTAAAGAATTTTAAAAGTTATCCCGTCTTAACAATTTCTCAGGACTACCTTACTAATTCAGTTTGGTTTCTTAAAATATAAACTTCTCATTCTCCAGAAATCTCAGACAAAACGTCTTAACTTCACATGTGAAGTTCTTAGCTTGCAGTCTCTCTGTGAGCTCCGGAGATCATGTCTCTACCTCATGTTAGCAGCAAATGTTCTATATATCTTCATCTTGTTTTGCTGATTTATTTCTGCTTGTCATCAGCAGCTTTTCACAGTTGCAAGAAAGACAGGTTGTAGTGTTTTTATTTTTCTTTTCTTTCTTTTTTTCTTTTTGTCCAGAGTTTGCTATTGCTTCTGAAGTTCTCTAAGGTGAACTAGCAACTTGCCATTGGGTATCACCCGTGTATTCAAGATTGTGATGCCATTGTACATGTTACATTACTGCAAATTTCTTGCTGTCTGAGTTCTACATATTATGCCTGGTAAAGACACAGTCTGTTGGTACTTTAAATATTGAAACAGTCTATGAAAAACACACATCCCCTAATTTTACCTAATAATTCTAATTAGGTAATAAAAACCTAATAAAACCATCTCCTGGTTTAACCATTTCCCAAAATATAAATAGATATAAATCATGCTTAACTCAATGAATTCTCAGGAAGGAAGCATTTTTTGAGGACATAATTTATAATTTGTGAACTTTCAGCGACATACTTTGATTTTATCTTGAGAAAATAATTGAACAAAGTCAATTTAAATCTTAAGAAATGCCGATCCCTGACTATGCATAAAGATACATACAAAGTTTAAGGAATATAAAAAGGACTACTTTCAGGAGAAAATGAGAAGCAGAATAGGAGCCTATCATAGAGGGCCTTTGAAGACTCTACATAGCAATGAATCAAAGCAGATGCTGAGATTCATGGCCAGACTTTGGGCAGAGTACAGGGAATCATATGAAAGAAGAGAGAGTTAGTTAGACCTGGAGAGAACAGGAGCTACACAAGGACCAAATATATCTGGGCACAGGGCTTTGTCTGAGACTGATTCTCTAACCAGGGATCATGCATGGATATAACCTAGAACTACTGCTTGGACGTAGCCCATGGCAGCTCAGTATCCAAGTGGGCACCCTAGTAAGGGGAACAGGGACTGTCTCTGGCATGAACTCGATGGTTGGCTCTTTTACCTTTCCACCCCAAAGGGAGGAGCAGCCTAACTAGGCCACAGAGGAGGATACTGCAGCCAGTTCTGATGAGACCTTATAAGCGAGGGTCAGATGGAAGGGGAGGAGGACCTCCCCTATCAGTAGACTTAGAGTGGGACAGGGAGGAGATGAGGGAGGGAGGATGGCATTGGGAGGGAATGAAGGAGGGGGCTACAGCTGGAATACAAAGTAAATAAACTGTAATTAATATAAAAAATAAAAATATAAATGTAAATAAAGAAAATAAAAATGATAACAAAATTTCCCTTCAAATCTATTAACAATCCAATAAACTCTTTATTCTGATGGGGAGTTAGTTGTCAGGTTATAAAGTATCTGTCTTCCTACTGCCTTTACAGATCCTGTGTGATGCTACAGCATTCCTAACAAGCAATTTACAACAGATTAGCAGCTTAAGTAAAAAATAAAATAGATTTTTATAAATATTCTAAACAGCTTGGCATCATTCCTGGGGGTAAAAAAAAATGCAGCATTACGTGATCATGAGATTCTACTGCCCTCTTCTGATGAACAAATTTATGCAACAAACGATGCTTAGTGACAGTCAAAGCACAAATGTTCCTGCAGCTCTCGCTTGCTCTTGAGGAGGGTAGGTGGAGGAATGGGTGCCACCCTTTGAAGATAGTAATGCATGGCAGTCCCTCCCTGAGTTACAGTCTCCAGCATCGTTCTTGAATGACACCTCTCCTGCACTTCACCGTCATTTTCAGAGAGGAAGGTTAATTGTGCCTGTGATCTGCATAATATCAGTAATTGGAAATATTTACATAGACTTCATTTTGAACTGGTGAATTTAAATGTTGAAACAGAATGATATTCTACTCTACTTAACTGCAGAATTGATCAGTGGAGTTTCAGACTCGGTAACTTGAGGCTTATGAAAATATTTAACACCAGTTTAAGGGCATTGTTTTAAATAAAATTTCTTTTAAAATATGCCCCTGTTTGTTTGTTCTTTATAATGTTTATTGTTGTTTGTTTTGGGTTTGGTTTGGTTTTACATTTTATTAACTCTGTATCCCAGCCGTGTCCCGAACCCTCATTCCCTCCCAGTCTCTCCCTCCCTTCCTCATCACCAGTGTGCCCCTTTCCAAGTCCACTGATAGGGGGGGACCTCCCCCCCCATTCATCTGATCCTGTTTTATCAGGTATCTTCATTGAGTTCCTGTTAGAAATAGTCCTTTTTCCCCTCACTTTGGGAAAACAATTGGTTACTGAGCTACCACAGGCTACATCTGAGCAGAGGTTCTAGGTTATATCCATACATGGTCCTTGGTTGAATGTCAGTCTCAGAAAAGACCCTGTGCCCAGATATATTTGGTCCTTGTGGAGCTCCTATCCTTTCCCCATCAAACTAACTCCCCTTCTTTCTTATGATTCCCTGTACTCTGCCAAAGGTTTGGTCATGAGTCTTTGCTTTGAAAACACTGCTAGTTAGAGTCTTTCAGATGCGCTCAGTAGACTCCTGTCATACGTTCAATGCACATCCCATCTGTCTTTCTAAATGAGGATTGATCATCTTACCCCATGTCCGCTCTCTTGATTATCTTTTTTAGGTGTATAGATTTCATTATGTTTATCCTATCTTATAGGTCTATATAAGTGAGTATATACCATGTTTGTGGTTTGGTTTTTTGAGACAGGGTTTCTCTGTGTAACCGTGGCTTTCCAGAAACTCACTTTGTAGACCAGGCTAGCCTTGAACTCACAGAGAACCTCCTGCTTCTGCCACCCTGATTTCTGGTATTTGAGGAGTGCAATACCACTACTGGGCTTCTTTTTGTATGGTACAAAATTTTCTAAATCCACCCTTAACCTTGTCATGTTCCTGCATTAGAGTCCTTCCATACAGACAGCAAATATACCACACTTCAAGGAGTACTCTGATCTTTCAAAGTCCATGTGTGATGAAAGAAAGGCTAAGGAAATGCCATCTTTGTTCTGTTTCCTTTTAATCTACAACTGTTGCCTTATTTACTTATTTGTTTTATTAAAAAATTATATTATTGTTATTACTATTATTTATTACCATTTATTCAGTTTGTATCTGCTGTAGCCCCCTCCCTTATCTCCTTCTGCCTCCCCCCACATCTCTCCTGTCTTCCCATCCCTTCCCTAGTCCACTAATAGGAGAGGTCCTCCTCCCCTACGATCTGACCCTAGCCAATCAGGTCTCATCAGAACTGTGTTGGATCCTCTTTCTCTGCGGCCTAGTAAGGCCACCTCCCTAGAGAGAAATGATTAAGAGCGGGTACTGAGTTCATCCCAGAAACTGCCCTTGCTCCCTTTACTACAGGAACCCCATGAAGACTGAGTTGCTTTTGGACTACATTTGAGCAGGGGTCTAGGTGCTTTCCATGCATGGTACTTTATTGATTCATCAGCTTCTGTAGGACCCACTGAACCCAGATGTTTTCACTCTGTTGGTCTCCTTATGGAGCTCCTGACCCTTCCAGTCTCACCCTTCTTACATAAGATTCCCTGCACTCGGTCCAAAGTTAGGCTATGAGTCTCAGCATTTGCTTAGACACCCTGCTGTGTACAGTCTTTCAGAGGCTCCCTGTGGAAGGCTCCTGTCCTGTTCCCTGTTTTCTCCCATTGTTGACATCTATCCTCTTTGCCCTTCTGAATGAGGATTAAGCATCTTCCCTAGGGTTCTCCTTGTTGCTTAACTTCTTTAGGACTATAGATTTTAGTGTTTATTCTATATTATATGCCTAATATCTACTTATAAGTGAACATTTACCATACGTGTCTTTCTGCTTCTGGGTTACCTCACTCAGGTTGATCTTTTCGAGTTCTATCCATTTGCCTCAAAATTTCATGATTTCTTTGTTTTAATTGCTGAGTAGTATTCTATGGTGTAAATGTACCACAATTTCTTTATCCATTCCTCGGTTGAGGGACATCTAAGTTGTTTCCAGATTCTGCCTGTCAGGAATAAAGGTACTGTGAACATAGTTGAGCAAATAACCCTGTTGTAAATCTGCTAGAAGAAAACGTGGGGAAGAGCCTTGAACTCATTGTCAAAGGATACAACTTCCTGAACAGAACAACAACAGCCCAGGCTCTAAGATCAATAAATGGGATGTCATGAAACTGAAAAGTTTCTGTAAAGCAAAGGACACTGTCAACAGAACAAAATGACAGCCTACAAACTGGGAAATGATCTTCACCAACCCCACATCTGACAGAGGGCTAATATCCCAGAATGTAGAAAGAACTCGGGAAGTAAACATCAACAAACCAAGTAATACAATTTAAAAAATGGGGTACAGAGGTAAACAGAATTCTCAACATAGGAATATTATATCAAAAGAGAGAAACAAACACTTTTAAAAAATGCTCAATGCCCTTAGTCAACTGGAAAATGCAAATCAAAATGACCCTGAGATAACACTTACACCCATCGGAATGGCTAATATCAAAAACTCAAGTGACAACACATGCTGGAGAGGATGTGGAGAAAGGGGAACCCTCTTCCATTGCTGGTGGGAATGAAATTTTGTACAGCCACCTCTAATTTTTAATAATCAAATTATCATGGTGTTCTTTGTTCTTTCATGAGCTTGCATTGTATTTCTGGTCATGCTTGGAATTTTTTAAATGAGCGATAGTTTTCATAATTAATTTATCTAGAAATCATGGACATAAACACCTTCAAAACCTTATCAGATGATACCAAATAGATTTTACTTTCCATTTTATATTTTGTCCTATTTAGTAAATATTTAAATTAATAATAAGCATTTAGAGGAAGAGTTACATGGCACAAATTAACAAAAGCCATTACCAAAGCAGTTGAAGCAAACAATGCATCTTTTAAGAAAAGTAATTTCTAACTCTTATTATGAAATCACAATTACCAAGAAACAAGATATGGAATCTGGCTAAATTTTCATCAACAACGGAATTGTAAAGGAAAATGTAGAACAAGACGAACATTTATTTCACTGCAATGGTCACATTTACGTGATTTGGCAGTAAGAAGGTTGTGTTGGGAATGTTCGTGTTAAGAGAAACAAGACTAACTAAGATGTATGATATCACATTTTCCTGTCACATTTGGACTCTAGAGCTTACAAACAGATGTGTATATGCTGAGACTGAGAAAGCAAAAGAAGGAGCAGAGAAGGAACCTGGGAGGATTAAAGAGAGAGAAAAGAGGGAAGGAAGGGACAGAACGAAATGGGGTGGCTTTTTTCACACCGTCTGCTTTATCTTGACAAATACATGGTCATCGAAATGCTTATTCCAACATTTTTGATATACTGTTACTCGATTTATTACTTAGTAATTTATCCTTGATGCTTAAATTATCCATATCTGCTAGATATTAAGTTTAATAACATAATAATAATTATTACATATTAGAATGACCAAAAGTTTTTTGTAGTAATTAAAATGTTAGCCTTTGTTGATTAGTTTATTATTGAAAATTACATACCCTGACTGTGAGATAAGATTTCTGTCCAATTAAGAAAACTCTTGATAGTACAAATTAGTAAACCATCCACAATTCAGTAATAAGCTTTACAAAATTAGACTCACATTCAGACAATAGAAATGGCAGGATATCTATAATATCCTGTGATTAGAGCTGAAATGTGTTTCTTTGGGAAATCTATTGCCAGTAGATTAAATTTTTTAATGTTTACTCATTATAATATAAACTTGTTCAAACATTAGAAAATGAGGCTGAGCCCTCTCAACAGAAAATGATAAACTTATGCAAAGTACTTGCATCTTATTATAACAGATTGAACTGTTTATTAAGAACTAAAAGCCTTAGCTATATCAGCGTTCACAAGTGGTACCACTTTTGAGAGAAGATAACTAACTAAACGTCCTAAATACACAAATATGTTACAAGTGAATGATTTTATTTTATATGTATTTTCTGTGTAAACTGCCTTCATTATGTTCAACTCTGCTCAGCTAGATGATGCAGAGCTGATGACATTTTAATCTTATTACCAAAACCTTTTTCTTTTTCTTGAGTATCTGTGCTTAGCATTATCAGAATAACACTAAGTCATATTACAGCTGATTACCATAATTTTTGAATTTCCAACTAAACTCATGATTCTCTAAGGACAAAGTCAGTGCATTACTTATTTTAGCTCTTCAGGCTGCAGTCAGTAACATGTGATTGCAAAAAAAGTGCTGTATTGATAGCGGAGGTCTCCTCCTGTATCAACTGAGTAAGGGAGGGCACAGGGAGAGAAGTGTGGGAGTGAGTGGGACTGGAGAGGAGGAAGGATAGGGCTACAGTTCAGATACAAAGTGAATACATTGTAATAAATAATAAACACATTTTATAAATGTGTTGTATTGAAAGAAGGTGTCATTCTAGGTGTCTTTTGTAGGATTGCAGTATTAGGATTTCCTAAAGAACTGTTCAGTTGTGAACCTTTCTCCAGGCCTAGTATATCACAATACTAATTTCAATGAGATTCCAAAACTCATTTCTGTTACTTTAAAATTCAAAAGTG